>JACXGM010001446.1:15509-30838 GCA_016801145.1 Umbra pygmaea
TGAAGGGCATGATGGGAATGATGTTAACGACTGGAACCAGGTGATCCGGATTATGGAGGGGAGGAGTCATTGATAAGTGATGATTGACCATGGCAACTGCATTTGCGCCACCTGTGGGGAAAAAGACACACAGAACCAAACAAACACATACAAGAAGAAAAACAGAACAGGTAACACACAGTTTTATGTACAGTATTTTAGACTGGGGACGTAACAAGCAAAGATTGCTTAGAAACTAGCATATGCATTATTTTGTGGGCACGCAATATTTATAAATGAGGCCCCTGATGATTGGGGAGGCAAAAGTAAAAACTGCCAAGTTCATTTTACACCTTCTTAGATTACATTTGGTCCCACTCTTTTTTGTAAACTTGGATATAAATGTATTTCCCAGAGTGCATTTTCTATCAATTAAATTGAAGTCAGCCATCACTGACACTGGATAAGTTCACTCAAAATAGAGAGACCAAATGTAATCCAGGGAGTGTAAAATGAACACTGCAATTTTTACTGTGCACTACTGGAATATTAGAACATCATGAGGGAATCGTGTTTGCAACATAGTGTGGTCCTGGTCCAGTAAAAAGGCCTTCATGTGACTACACAGAGCAATCATTAAACATGATAACTACTATGAGGTGGCTGCCTGTACCGTTACAGATCCCCCACCATGTTCACCAGTCAGCAGCCGACACTGTGGGCTGAAGGCATCCTTTGGCTTTCTTCAAATGTTAACCTGTCCAGAATTAGGAAATAGGATTAAGTTTTAGGCTATAGTTTTTGGGCAATGAGCTACCATCCTTTTAAGTGTCTATCTAGATTTGTGATTTCTGTTCCTCTTGTCGATGCAATTTGTCCATGATTTTTTAACCAAAGTGCTAACTGTCAGACCTCTTTTTATAGCTAACATTTACTGTTAATTGGTAAATCAACCTGTGGCCTCTGCCTTGTTATTTTATAGTAAAATGTATGTGTATATTTACTTCAAAGTAAAATATATTTTCCATGCGAAGTTTCCAATATTCTGTCCACCTGCTGTAGTACTCAATTGGATGATGTAGTACAGTAAAAACTGTTTGAGCACCACCATCACAACACTAAAACCATACATCTTTAAAACTGATTCCAATGTAGTTTGCAATAATCTCTGAGTACAGTAGATTGTTTCTGCAACTTCAAAAAGAAGAGGTAATAATCTGGGAATGGTCCTGTACTATAGACAACTGTTTCACTGAATTGTGACATGCCAGAACACTGTGATTTCATAGCAAATGTTGAAGGGAAAATATTTGCTGTGGCTTTGGTTTGAGATCTATACACACACTCCGAAAGTGTCTGTCAATGCGAGTCATTGTCTGGTGCAGAAGGGAGATGCTACATTGTACGGACACAAAGTTGGAATCCAAAAAAACTAATATTTACATATAAATACAAAGAATGGTAGGGCTACAGGACAAACATAGAAACAAAGGTAAGAGGTTATTTGTTTTCTTATCGACTGAAAATGACATTCCCTCAGCAGTAGGCCTCATGAACATGCCTCAGAACCCAAACTGGCTCTCATTATACTATATTATGTTTTACATTACAGTATATGATATACATTGCCCTGTAGATATCCTGCATTTCCTGCACCTTAATACCTTAAACGCTTAAAAACATTATACTGCTGCTTACATTATACTCTACATTACAGTATATTATGTATATATTACAATGTTCATATACTTTAGATACTTATATAGCCTATATACATATACTTGTCATACTGCGCCTTAAAGGTAAAACATGTTTATATTACTTTGTTTTATGTACAAATAAGAATTCTTCCTGTCAGAGCTAAAAGAAAAAACCATCTGCTAGAAGGAATGGATGTTGAACCGGGCAGAAATACGGTAATGGAATGCTCTTCAGTTAGATTGAGAGGTGACTTAATGCAGATTTAGCACCACCTTGTGGTAAGTCTACACACTGTCCCAGTTATATATACAGTGAAATGAACAAGTGCACTTATTTTCACGACATGCATACAGATACCCAAACCATTCCTCAATATTTGTTTTGTTAAAGAGAATATTGTTCACCCTATTTAGCTGTTTCATTTCACACTTGGCATGATAGTAAGTTGCTATATAACAAATAATAATAATAATACAATTAAAACAAATATATGTATTGATATTTTTATTACTTATTCCTTTCTCTTCTTTAGTTTAAACTTAGATAAACTTAGTGTGGTATCTGAGAGGTATACCACAGATATACCACAGCGTTTAAAGACTCTATTTGTCCATTCTATTTTAAAAGAAACAGGACAATGTATAAAATGCTCCATTACCTTGTATCTCACGTTATGGCCCCATAGCAGCCAATTTGTGAAAAAATGCTAACTGTTGTGTCATAACAATGCAACTTTCTGTCACACAGTAGAGAAATTACTGTATAGTCCAGGAGAAACTTGCATGCAATCATACAGTCAAGGCAGAAGCCCATAGAGATGCTGGGTTCGTTTATTCCCAAAGATCTGACTCGGAACTCGGATATGATGTCACTTCCACACTTCAAGCGTTCTATTATTTTTTGGACGTCCGAGTCGGAGAAAAACATAGATGCCACCCGGAAAGCTGTTGTTGGCCAAGTACCAGGCGCTCCAAAAGCACTATATTACATTTTTTTATTATGATTATGACTATTACCCCACAATATAGAAACGCAGCCATTTGAACTTCTAAAATGTTCACTTTATTTCATGTTTTAGTTTCTTATGTTACAACGCTAGCCACGTTTAGCAACACCGGTTTGAAACAAGTTTTTTTTTATATTTCATTCACAACATGACCGATTACCATACCAACATGCAGTGATACGGGCGCAGTAACGTACTGCAGTAATACGAGTGATTGAAAGTGTAATTTAAATAACCAAAGCGGTCCAAAAACAATGAAAACAATTCATGTTTGCAAGTCACAGGGCACAGCCATCTTGTATTCCTGCTCGGAATTCCTGCTCGGTCACCTCTGAGTTCTCCGAGTGGGCAAGTCGGATTTCCGAGGAAAAGGGGGCGTGTGGTGCGCATTGCTAGGCAACGTTCCGAGCTCCGACTCGGAGCTCCGACTTGGAAAGATAAACGAACGCAGCAAGAGTCCATGAAAAGCATCGGAAACAAAATATTTCAGCAACGTTTTGATGGATTGGAAATACTTCCTACTCATGCTCTCCGTCTCTGCAAGAGGCAAGATTCCAAATGATTCAGATTTCTCTTGGCACGGCTACGAGAAGAATTACAACTTTCAAAAACGTTGCTCACCTCACATTCACGTCATCACGCTCAGCTTGAGGCTGCGCAGTAAGCTCGGGTACCACCGAAAAAGTGCTTCTAATTGACTTCACTTGCTCTCCGTAGGATAGAATGGGGTCTGTTCGTTCATACTGTCTATGGATATTTCCGAGTTCCCAGTAGATATGAACGCGGCGCATGTCTAAATGGAATGGCAGGAGAGCAGCCTCTTGTATACTGTCATTGAGAGCAACTCCCTGCTTTCTCTGTCACTTTGGAGCAGTGACGTCATAGCCACACACCGCAGT
This sequence comes from Umbra pygmaea, assembly GCA_016801145.1. Lineage (NCBI taxonomy): Eukaryota > Metazoa > Chordata > Actinopteri > Esociformes > Umbridae > Umbra > Umbra pygmaea. Next base: position 19,095 of record JACXGM010001446.1, read on the forward strand.
CCTGCTTGGTCCGTGTCGATGACGTAAACGACAGAACAAAAGTAATAACACGGTCGGACAGTTGTGTACAAGTTCCATGGCGAGCCAAGTCAGGATCGACACCGAGGATGCTGCCACAGAAAATGAGCCGGAGGCTGTAATCGCAGCGGCTAGCTTGTCCAGGGCTGGACACGCAGGTGAGGCGATGGCGGTGACGACGCACGAAGAAGAGCAGGCTGCTACTCCGGACAGGGAAATCATCGGTCGTTCTATGTCAGGGTTATTTCGCTTTTCAAATGTGATCAACTGGAAGAGACCGTTCAGGACTACGACTTTGTTTGCTGTCACAAATTCTGTGTTCTGGTAAGTATGATGCAGTGGAACATGTACATTATTTTACCTAACGAAATAGTATCATGTCGAAAATTACTTATTCCAGATGTAGACTGGTAAAATACATTATAGCTATGTATACAAATATTGAGCACTGTAGGTGTGGTTTATGACACATGTATGTCGTTTGTATATGTGCGGAAGAAAATATATTTTAATATACAATAAGCAATATGATAGATTTGGTCAGGGGATTAAATACTTTTCCAAGGCACTTTAGCTAGACAGCATGAAAGATCTCAAGGTTCTGGAAATATCCTTAATGGATTAATGATGAAAGATCCCTTCCGATGTCTTTTTCAATTTATTCATTTTGACCTGTTATTTTTGGGGATAATAAATGTACAGTAGTGTCTTGAGTGGAGGCCTGATGTAGGCAGGGTATTGTGGTTCCTATTTAAAAAAATAATTGCACTGACTCTACCAAGGGATACTCATTGCCTTCTTTTGAGAATCCTGATCTGTGACACTCTGAAAATATCTGGTGCTCATGTTTGAGTGTGTGTTTTGCAATTCACTACCAAACAGAGGGAATGCCATGCCTGCCACACAGTGGACAACACTCTATGGTTTGACTGGCTGGGTCATTTGTAATTGACATACTTCTAGATTTACAGTACCAGCTCACACTATAGGATCAGGGCAAGGAGACAATGACTGAACAAATAATGACACTGTTCATTTCTATTCCTCCAGGTTCACAGCCCTCAGCTGCTACAGGGTCTATTGTCTTCTAGCACTTTCCTTAGCTTTGACGGAGACAGTTCTACTCCTTAAATATATGGCGCGTTCCAGACAGGGCACGTTCCCTAAAGGTATGTAGTGCCTCGCTTAGTCCTTCCACAGTGTTTGTCAATATATTGTACGACTGTGCTGTTGTGTAACATAGTGTTCATTATCCCACATACATTTATATTTTATGTTTTTTAAAAAATCAAGTAATACAATTTTTACAGCATTTGGAAGCTGGTCATTTAAAAAAGAAGCTGGTGTTACAGCTTGAATTCTAGAAATAGCACTTTTAAAGTCACTTTTTCTAGATTAATAGGTGTGTTTAGAGGTGAGTAAATTTAAGCGTACTTTTCTGGGTTTGGCTGAGTTCACAAATTTTGGGAAGATCCTCATTAAGATCAAAATTACCATGTAAAAGAAGCTAATACCTTTCCAGTGATATATGAAATGATTACAAAGAGTAAGAAATGACTAGTTATGGTCAGTGGTTAGTAATGAACTCCCCTTACCAGGTAAGTTAGGTTGTAACTGCAAAATTCCCAAAACGGGTGAACCCAGCAGATTCCAATTTTTTTCCCACTAGGTGTGATGTTGTAGTGGCTAGCTACTATACTATGCTAAAGCAGGTGTTCACAAAGCTTTGTGACCCACTAGTTATTTTATTTTGGGATAGAAAACAAAGAGAACAAATAATGATAATCAAATATATTATAATCTTGCAGAGGGAACATTTTGCAGCTGTAAAACGAAGTTATTTTAACTCACATTACTGATTTGAGAGAATCATGTATGCTAGCTGTATACAAGGTAATTTTGTTGAAACTATGACATCTGTGTTAGTTTAAATGTGCCAACGTTCGGGAGGTGTTGGTATTCAAATGCAAAAAATTACACCATTCTGAAAATACATTTTTGCCATCAAGTTTTTGAAGCATTCATGCAATAGTTTACAAAAACATTGCAATCTAAGTTATAGTTTAAATAACAGACTAAGTTGTTATATTGCAAAGGCTTTTTTATGGCAAAGTTAATTCGGTTTGTAGCTGTAATGGTTTAAATTTAGTAGAAAGTTGAAGTACAAAAAAAGAACATATAGCTATATAAAAAATTTAATAAAAAGTGACTGTTCTGCACTCTAACTGATTAAAGATTAGTTACAACTGCTACTTTTTCTCATTAAAGTCTGGTACCTATGTGAAATTGTGTTGTCAAATAAACTTTGAAGCCTACATGTTTTAAAGAGGTTTTGGTATTGTCCACTTTATTGGTTTTGTCCCTACAGTTGTTGATGAAAGAATAATATAGCATGATAACAATGTAGCAGCTGTTGCCTATATTTACAGACATATGATCAGCCTTCTTTCCCCAGTTCTAACCTTAATTATTAGTGGGGAAATTGCACAACTAACCCAGGAGCCATGTCTAATGCCACCATATACCATTACCCCCTTGTCCAAACTGTTGGTTTTAAACCCATGCCACTTTCCTGAGTAAGTCTTACCTTTAAATCCAGGACTGCAACCAAGAAATGAAAGGGATTGAGACTTATTCTGAGCTGCATTGCGATCTGAAATTCCAACACCCTAATTTCTCCTGTATATCTGATAGACCATAGACGGATGATTGGAACTGGTAGCTGATAAAACACCTAAGATTAATTCTCTATAGTGCTCTTTTAATTCCGTTTTCAGTCTATTACCATGTCACACTTATTTATGTGGTGTAGTTAGCACCACAGTTAGAAATTTCTGGCATTAACACATTCAGGTTGGTCAGTAAGCATTGTCCGCTTTGTGATTTAGGTGAATTGCGTGCTATCTGGAGGAGACGTGTTGGGGATTATTTCGGTTGCACCCCTTATTTCTACTTCTCTTTGTTTTCTACATCACCTGTCAACTTTGGAAGTGGTGTGCGTTCGATTATTTTTATTTTTATGAATCAAAATGTCAGGAGAAATTATGCGGCCTGGAATGGTTAAACAATAAATACAAACTCTCTTCTTTTTCATCTATAGGGGCCCAGTTGTGGCGAAGTATGACAGCAAGGTAGGAGCGTTATTGTTTCATCAACAATGTGTGTTTGCATGTGTGTTTGTATGAGACAAACAAAAAATAAAGACAGTAATATGCGTGTGAATGTGCAAAATATGGCTTGAAATACTCCTCATCATGTTACCAGCATATCCACATCCTACTCTATTTGCTCAGCTGTGAAACAGGGCACTTGTTGTTGATATTACAAGTTACTTTAATACCTTGATAAGAACTCATGAGAGAGAACTCATTCAATGGTAGGGTTGGTTAGTGGGCCATTTAGAAAGCCAACAAAAGGGTTAACACTCGAAATCTTATCAAACCTACTGTAAGATGTCAATGTTCATGACACTTTCTAGAATTTTCTGACATCAGACTCTATAGTCTTACAACCATTGTAGAATTAGGGTCTCTTAACTTTGATGCATTTCTGTCTCCCAGAGTTAGTTTGTAATCAGTTTGCTCTGTATCGGATGTCTGGCATCCGTCGTATGAGACGTTAGAATTAGTGTAATTGTCTCCAAACTGTTGGGTGATCCAAACATGGCCTGGGATCTGAATCAAAGCCAACACAGACCTTTGAAAATTCTAAACTTCTATACATGTAATTGCGTGTGTAGAAATGCTGAAATTGCAGTAACAAGTAAATATAGTATATTAATGGGTTGTTTTCACAGTATTTCATATCTATTTTTTTAGACAAGAGAAATAGGGTGAGTTATTTTGCATTCTCTGTAATGACAAAAGCTGCTTAACATCATGTATGTAAAAAGTTGTTAATGATTGATTATTTACAGTAAAGGTAGAACAGCACATGAAAGGCAGTCTATCACTTTTTGAAGGCAGACTTTGCACAGATTGTACTCAACACTTTGTTTGGTAAACTTGACACTGTCATCGACAGCTACCGTAATATTACCATTTTCTAACCAAAAAACACACAATATCTGCCAAAGTCATAATTTACAGTGCCTTGTGAAAGTATTCGGCCCCCTTGAACATTTTAACCTTTTGCCACATTTCAGGCTTCAAACATAAAGATATAAAACTGTAATTTTTTGTGAAGAATCAACAACAAGTGGGACACAATCATGAAGTTGAACGAAATTTATTGGATGTTTAAACTGACAAATTGGGCGAGCAAAATTATTCAGCCCCTTTACTTTCAGTGCAGCAAACTCTCTCCAGAAGTTCAGTGAGGATCTCGAAAAGATCCAATGTTGACCTAAATGACTAATGATGATAAATAGAATCCACCTGTGTGTAATCAAGTCTCCGTATAAATGCACCTGCTCTGTGATAGTCTCAGAGGTCCGTTGAAAGCACAGAGAGCATCATGAAGAACAAGGAACACAACAGGCAGGTCCGAGATACTGTTGTGGAGAAGTTTAAAGCCAGATTTGGATACAGAAAGATTTCCCAAGCTTTAAACATCCCAAGGAGCACTGTGCAAGCGATAATATTAAAGTGGAAGGAGCATCAGACCACTGCAAATCTACCAAGACCCGGCCGTCCCTCTAAACTTTCAGCTCATAAAAGGAGAAGACTGATCAGAGATGCAGCCAAGAGGCCCATGATCACTCTGGATGAACTGCAGAGATCTACAGCTGAGGTGGGCGAGTCTGTCCATAGGACAACTATCAGTCGTATACTGCACAAATCTGGCCTTTATGGAAGAGTGGCAAGAATAAAGCCATTTCTGAAAGATATCCATAAAAAGTGTTGTTTAAAGTTTGCCACAAGCCACCTGGGAGACACACCAAACATGCGGAAGAAGGTTTTTCTGGTCAGATGAAACCAATATCAAACTTTTTGGCAACAATGCAAAACGTTATGTTTGGCGTAAAAGCAACAGAGCTCATCACCCTGAACACACCATCCCCACTGTCAAACATGGTGATGGCAGCATCATGGTTTGGGCCTGCTTTTCTTCAGCAGGGACAGGGAAGATGGCTAAAATTGCTGGAAAGATGGATGAAGCCAAATACAGGACCATTCTGGAAGAAAACCTGATGGAGTCTGCAAAAGACCTGAGACTGGGATGGAGATTTGTCTTCCAACAAGACAATGATCCAAAACATAAAGCAAAATCTACAATGGAATGGTTCACAAATAAACAAATCCAGGTGTTAGAATGGCCAAGTCAAAGTCCAGACCTGAATCCAATCGAGAATCTGTGGAAAGAACTGAAAACTGCTGTTCACAAACGCTCTCTATCCAACCTCACTGAGCTCGAGCTGTTTTGCAAGGAGGAATGGGCAAAGATTTCAGTCTCTCGATGTGCAAAACTGATAGAGACATACCCCAAGCGACTTACAGCTGTAGTCGCAGCAAAAGGTGGCGCTACAGAGTATTAACTTAATACTTAAAAACTTTGCACCCCCAATTTTTCAGTTGTTTATTTGTAAGAAAAAAGTTTGAAATATCCAATAAATTTCGTTCCACTTCATGATTGTGTCCCACTTGTTGTTGATTCTTCACAAAAAATTATAGTTTCATATCTTTATGTCTGAAGCCTGAAATGTGGCAAAAGGTCAAAAAGTTCAAGGGGGGCAAATACTTTCGCAAGGCACTGTAATTGGCGTGAACTGTCAATTGTAGTGTGCCATGTTATCATAATGTTATAATCACTTGGAAAGTACATTGTTATCATAATGTTGTAATCACATGGACATTACAGTGTTATCATAATGATAAAATCACTTGAAGAGTACATTGTTATCATAATTTTTAAATAACTTGGAAAGTACAGTGATATCATAATGTTATAATTACTTGTAAAGTACAGCATTATCAAAATGTTATAATCACTTGCAAAGTACAGTGTTATCAAAATGTTATAATCACTTGCAAAGTACAGTGTTATCATAAGGTTATAATCACTTGTAAAGTACAGTGTTATCATAATGTTATAATCACTCGTAAAGTACAGTGATATCATAATGTTATAATCATTCGGAAAGTACAGTGATATCATAACGTTATAATCACTTGTAAATTACCGTGTTATGGTAATGTTATAATCACTTGTAGAGTACAGTGTTATGATAATGTTATAATCATTTGTAAAGTACAGTGTTATGGTAATGTTATAATCACTTGTAATGTACAGTGTTATGGTAATGTTATAATCCCTTGTAAAGTACAGTGTTATGGTAATGTTATAATCATTTGTAAAGTACAGTGTTATGGTAATGTTATAATCATTTGTAAAGTACAGTGTTATGGTAATGTTATAATCACTTGTAAAATACAGTGTTATGGTAATGTTATAATCACTTGTAAAGTACAGTTTAATCATATTGTTGGATCTTAATGTGTGCAACACCCTTCCAAATCGCTTCCTGACCAATGTAGGATCCACCTACTTGATGTAAAAAATGTCAATTGTTTATTCTTGGCTTGATTTTTATTCTTAGCTGAAACATGTCAGAGCGGTCCGAAGTGTACATTTTTTCTTTGACCTTTGAAGTACTGCAAGTATTCTGTCTTTGATGAAGGCATGCAGACCACCCTATTGAATGTAGAGTTTAAAGGCAAAAGCATATTTATTTTTTAGTTTTCTATGTTCTAAGATTGTAAGGAGTCAGGGATGAGGACTGGCTGTTGGGTGGGTTAGCCCCACCCAGTGGTCAGGCACAGACTTATTTCTATTCATTTCATTGCACAGTTTGTCGGGTGAATCCGATTTCTCTGTCTTCCCCTACCCCTTTGTCTTAACCCTAGTCCTTTTCCCTCAAACTTGAGTAGTTAGGGTTAGGGGTGAAAACATACACATATGAAATAAGACACCACTTGGTTACTGTTACGTCATCAAGCACGTATCGATGTCTCCAAAGCAAGTAGTGTTATGCACTGATATCAAATTAATTTGCTGCTAAGGGAGTTTAGTTAAAATGGTAGACATGCATGGAGTCCATTTAAGGCTAGTCAGAGTAATTCAGGACTGTTGTGCAAATCAGCAATATAGCGTTAGTGTAGCAAACTAGCGATTTGGAAAAACCTTTCAAATAAAACATGGTTGCAAATATATATGTATATATATATTAACACTTGCTGTTTTTTAAAAAAGTGCTTTATAAATAAACTTTGATTTGATTTTGATTTGATGTACAGAACTGTGTAGAGCACAATACAAGACTGTCGTATTTAAGGCAATTATTTAAGCTGCAAATACATTTATAAGACTCTGGAAGATCTGGCCACCATTGTTGCCAGTTAAGCAGTGTATTCTGGGTACCCCTTGGTTTCAAGTAAGCTCGCGAAAATGTTTGGTTTTAAGGGGTATCCACCCCTTCCCCTTAGCCCTACCCCTACATCAAATCGAGAATTGGGATAGCCCTTACTTTCATGTGAACGCGCAAAACTTTTGGGAAGGGGTGAGGGCAAGGGGTAAGGGGAAGGGGTAAGACAGAGAATGTGGATTCACCCTCTGTCTTGTCTATGTGATTGCATGTTCATTACATCAGCTGTCCCTTGTTCTGTAATCAGTGTTCGTTATATGTAGCCCTCTGCCTAATTGTTAGTGTGCATCCTGTAATCGAAGTGAGTACCAGGTTGTGTTGTTTAGAGGAGCGTTCTACTCTAAGCATTCCTATTCATGCTGTTATCACGTTAACTATTGTAGGGAATGTATGTGTGTATTTGGTACAAGTATAGGAGTGTTAATGAACCGTGTCTGTGCCACGTTATGCACTGTACGCAACTGACTTCTTGTATACATTATGTGCTAAATGTGAGTTGAGTCATATCTCTGAACTACACCTGGTAATCTACAAATGGAATAAATTTGTTATTCGTGAAGCTTTTGCATTCTGCCTCATTTTGGTTACCTATAAAACTGTTTCCACGAAGGATTCTACATGGGGACAGCCAAAGAACCCGTTTGGAACCCAATATAGATGTTCAGCCATGAAGTGAAAAAATTAAGCAAACAACGAAAATATTCATTATAAAAGATAGTGATCAGATAATCTAATTGATTGGCCCTTACAGGAGCTACAAATAATATTCACTTAGCATGAATGTATCCAATTAACTGACCTGGATATTTATGTCTGCAAGCACACCTGGCCTGCACCCTCTCAGAAATGTACACAAAAAGGCTAAAGACTTCAATCACAGAAGGATGAGCCAGATTTCATTATAGACACACATAACACTTTGCCCTGTTGGCATTCTATGATTGCATCTTATGATGGTGAGCTGGCACCCAAGACTGTAACCACTGTCTCCTTTGTGACATGTGATTATATGGAGGATTGTGTCAGTGTTGTCTGTTGCTGTCCATCAAACTGCATTGTGGGTAATTGTGAAGCCGGCACTGTGTCTAGTGAGGGTTTGTTGGAGATTAGTTGGGTTAAAATGTCGATTGACAGCTGTAAGAGGATGAATATTTTTGCCTGAGTAATTTGCATACGCTTAAATCACCCTCACAGGGAACGGTAAAACAGAATTGCATATATAGAATCACTATAGATAGGAAATGAGTAGGACCTTTGTTGCCAGGCATGGGCCCCTTTCTCTACTGTTTTAACATCATATGTTCAGATGTGGCCGAATGTATTGGTACCCGTATATTGTATTTAAATAATGCACGATTCACCCTGAAAAGTGTTGACATTTAAATAGCTTTTGTCACGCATATATTTGGATTGCAATGGAACAAAACAAAAAAGCTGTGAAAAAATGTAATTTCTGCCAAATTATTGAAGTGATGAAATAATTGAAATTGACACCTCAAGTCAACCATTCTCCTTTAATTAGTGTCACAGGTGTCTTCAATCACATAATCACTCTGTCAGACAGTTTAAAGGGAGAAAATGATTCACTCTGCTGGTTTGTGTCACTGTGTGTATCACACTGAACATGGAAAAGATAAAGAAACCAGAGTTGTCTAAGGAGTTTAAAAAGAAGGTAGTAGACAAGCATGGTTAACGTAAATGCTACCCGACCATCTTCAATAAAGAGCTTGATATTCCTGTGAGCACTGCTACCAATATTATTAAGAAGTTCAAGGCCCACTGCTACCAATATTATTAAGAAGTTCAAGGCCCATGGGACTGGAGCCAACATCCCTAGATGTGGCCGCAAGAAGTAAATTGGCCAAAGAATGAAGGGAACAATTGTTCAAATATTGGAGAAAGAACCAAGGAAAAGTTAATAACAGATCCAAGCCAAAGTTCCAGCTCAAGGTTCAACACATTCAATTCTCACTGTCAGTCACTGTCTGAATGAAAATGGGATCTATGATAGAAGATCGAGAAGGACCCAACTTTTAAGAGAGAAATAACTGACTGGAGTTTGTCAAAATGCATGAGAAAAATCCACCATCCTTCTGGACAGAAGAAACAAAAGTAAACCTTTTTGGTAAATCACAACAAGTCCATGTTTACAGGAAGAATAAAAAATGATTTCAAAGAAAAGAACACCACCCCTACTGTGAAACATGGAGGAGGCTCAGTAATGTTTTGGGGTGGCTTTGCTGCTGCTGGCACAGGGTGCCTTGAATCTATGAAATCAGAAGACTGTCAAGGCATTTTGGAGCAAAACCTATAGCCTAGTATTAGTCACAGGTCATGTGTCCTCCAGCAGGATACTGACCTGAAAAATACCTCAAAAAGCACCCAAGAATGGATAAGAAGAAAATATTGTTAAGCCAAAGCAGCCTTCTATGAGTCCTGACCTAAATCCTATCAATCATCAGTGGAAAGAGCTGAAACTTGCAAAGGTACCCATCCAACCTGAAAGAAGTGGAGCAATTTGCTGAAGAAGAGTGGGCCAAACTATCAATTGGGTAGTGTAGAAATCTCATTCACAGCTAAAGCCAGAGTTTGTTTGCAGTTAATATCTCTAAAGGCTGTGCAACAAAATCTTATGTTAAGGGTCCCAACATATTTGTCTGTTCCATAAAAAAAAAAGTATTTTTTTTTAAGTAATATGTTTTCTTCATAAATCCAAAGCAACATTTCTGTCCTATTGAATGTTAAATAAAGAATGATGGATACCAAATACTTTTTATCATTTACTACCTAGAGATAAAAGTGACTTTATTTTTTTTAAGTTCAAGGGTACCAATACTTTTGTCGACGTCTGTATGTTGTATTGTTGAAGCATCTTGCCCATGAATGGTTGTTTCATTAAAAACGACGAAATATTTTTACTATTTCCAAACAGTATTAATTACCTGATGTCACTTTAACAAGTGAGATACATGATGAGAGAGCTGGGCCATTGTGAATAGGGCAAAAGCCCTCTCCTGCCATCACAATCTGACACTACCCTGACTACAGTTGTTTTGTCATTGTTTATGTACTTATGGCATTAACAACCCTGTCCTGTTTAGAAAAATGGAAGTATTGTTTCCAGTGGGTCCCATGCCAGTGTTTAAATCCCTCTAGCTGGGTGTTTATGTGAGGCAGGCCCCATTTAAAACTTGCCCTGAGAGTTGGGCAAACAACCCAGCAGACAGAAACACAAACAACGCTCGTAAACATACGCACACGCTCGTGAACATACGCACATGTTCGTGAACATACGCACACACTATAGGTGATTATGGCCACCAACCTCTATACTTACTAATAACCCTGGTTATGGGCTCCAAAACATGCACATTATTCTTGTAGCCCAGCTATACACCACTACAATACATTTGACTCAGCGAATTGCTAAACTATTTAATATGATCAGAGCTGGGTCAAGCCCTTTATTCTACAGGGGTTGTTGACAGGCTGGAGTGTGAAGCTTCGGAGCTGCTGAAGATGGAGACCCATGTTATGGGTTACAATACAATGGGCAGTACATAGCAAATAAACTCACAAACATACCTCCTTTTCCAAAAATAAAAACGCATTTACACGGCTACAGTGGATTTTAGATGTATTCACTGAACACATTCTGTTGATACCACATATTAGGGAAATTCTCGATAAATCAGTTTCATAATATATTCTTTATAAATGTTAACATATGATTTATGTCGTATAGAACACATTGCCAGGCAATAATACCAGAGTTCAACCAACAGTTGATTTCGCCAACCACTCGGCTGCTTCTGTATAAGTCTGCACTTGAAATACCACAATGTCCAGAATTCAAAGTTAATTTAGTGCCCGCCCCCTAACGAGTCACTTCCAGTGACGTTGAATGTCGCCTAAAAATCTGTGGCTTAGTTAGCCAGTATTCACCCAAACTAGTAACATTTACAATGTGTCACAAAATTGTCTGGGAGCTCTATGCTGTATCTTGCTTCAGTATGTACAGATTTAACAATAATCTGTCACAGATACACTTTGAAATAAAGTCGCAATAATCACACAATGCATAAACACAAAAGATAAATGCTAGCTAGCCAGTTAGATAGTTAGCTAGCTATTTAGCTACTGTTCCTTGACCGATAGCAAGTAGCTTTTGTTGTTCGAGAAACAGCCTCTAAACAGGCTCGATAGCTAGAAATGAGCTACAAATCGTTTAAAATGAGCATTCTTTTTTAAACATATTCAAGCTGACACTGTGGTTGTCGAAAAAACAAGCACTCTTTCGCGCCTAACTGTGACATCACATGTAGCCTACTGCTGACTGCTAGATAATTCCTTGTATCCTAGC
>JACXGM010001446.1:30938-54989 GCA_016801145.1 Umbra pygmaea
TTTTTAAATCAATTTGGCGGTAGAAAATATATTGGTCGCGGGTTGCGGTTTTTTGGGCTATTTTTAAACAACCACATCTGCAGCATTTTCCTTTAAATAAATAAATGTGACCTAGGCTGTATGGTGCAGCCTGTGCCAGGTATGAGAGGAGCTATTGCATGGTGTGTATTAAAGAGAGGGAGAGTAGTCAATGACAGTAAATTAAATTAAGAGAATAGGGTAAAAAAAATCACATTTATATGTACATTGTGAAAAAAAGTATTGGATTTTTTTACTCCGTGGCAAAGTAAACAAATTGGGCTAGTTTTAAGGCATTTTGGGCTGTTTTTGAGTAGTCATTGGGCTAGAATTTTATGTTTGACCTGGCAACCCTGCCTAGCAAGGTAGCTAGTTAGCTCTCCAATGATGACAGCCAGCTTACTTATATTACAGATGTGTAAATTTATATATACATTAGAAGTCGTAGCTAGGTGTTGGAAACTTACAGTAACTTAGCTAAGCAGGCTGTGTTGTGTACATGGCGATAACGAAAGGAATCCCTGGAACGGGAGCTAATAGTCCCAATACATCATCATTCGATCTGGAGCTATATGACATGCATAAACACATATTTGCTAACTAGCCAGCCATTAGCTAACCACATTAGATAGCTAACCTAGACTGGTGTCAACCGTAAAAAACAATAAGCTGATCTGTCTGGGTTTGTAGAGCAGGTCCTAAGGAGTCATACACAATGTCAACACAAAAACAATGAAAATTCAAAGAAATGTACTGGAGGTGGACATGCATTAGACACGGTACGTTTTCTAAACAAGTAATTTAAGTAATGACAAGCACATTAGCTTACTTAGACTGTTGAATGTAAATACAATGAATATCTCCCGCTTCATAGTGAACTAGATGCATCGGCAGCTAGCCAGGTAGCTTGTTACCTAGCCAGGGTACCGGCCAGGGTACACTTACCTGTAATATCGGTTTACTAATTAATTATAACACAGGTGTGATAACAAATCATATACCATAACAAATAGGATAACAACAAAATTGTACAGAAATGGTAGCTATGTCTGGAAACATGAAGTAATCAAAGTACTGTTCCTAACTAGCAAACAGGATTAGCTCACTGAAGTAGTGTTTGGACGTAGTGGGATGGAAATCTCCATGCAGTACAGTATACTGTAGATGCATCGGGAGTTAGCTAGAAGGCTAGGGGTACACTAGGATGTACAATCGGTTTAGTAATTCATCATTAGAAGCTGTATGAGTGCTCATTAAACTAGCTTACCTAATCAGGCTGTGTTGTGTAGACAGCAATAATAATCATCAATGTTTTAATTTTACGTCGCAATAATCGCACAATACTGTAAAGTCGTGGTCAAAAGTTTTTGTAATGGAACAAGTATTGGTCTCCACAAAATTTGCTGCTTTAGGGTTCTTAGAACCTTTTGTCAGGAGATACTATGATATACTTAAGTATAATTACAAGCAGTTTATAAGTGTTAAAGGCTTTTGTTGACAATTACATGAAGTTTATGCAAAGAGTCAATATTTGCATTGTTGACCCTTCTTTTTCAAGAACTCTGCAATCCGCCCTGGCATGCTGTTAATTAACTTCTGGGCCACATCCTGACTGATAGCAGGCCATTCTTGCATGATCAATGCTTGGAGTTTGTCAGAATTTATGGGTTTTTGTTTGTCCACCCGCCTCTTGAGGACCGATCACACATTCTCAATCCGATTTTGGTCCCTGGACCAAAAATTTAGATGTTTTGTTCCCCGAGCCACTTAGTTATAACTTTTGCCTTATGGCAATATGCTCCGTCATGCTGAAAAAGACATTGGTCTTCACCAAACTTTTCTTGAATGATTGGTAGAAGTTGCTCTTGGAGGATGTGTTGGTACCATTCTTTATTCATGGCTGTGTTCTTAGGCAAAATTGTGAGTGAGCCCACTCCCTTGGCTCAGATGCAACCGCACACATGAATGGTCTCAGGGTGCTTTACTGTTGGCATGACACAGGACTGATGGTAGCGTTCACCTTGTCTTCTCCGGATGCCCCAAACAATCAGAAAGGGAATTCATCAGAGGAAATAACTTTACCCCAGTCCATAGCAGTCCAATCCCTGTACCTTTTGCAGAATATCAGTCAGTCCCTGAGGTTTTTCCTGGAGAGAAGTGGCTTTTTACTGTCTTTCTGACACCAGGCTTTCCTCCAGATGCACTCACACCTGCCTCCTGCAATTCCTGAGCAAGCTCTGCACTGGTGGTGCCCCGATCCCGCAGCTGAATCAACTTTAGGAGAAGGTCCTGGCACTTGCTCTAATTTCTTGGGCAATGTGACACCTTATTCACAACAATTAAAACTCTCTCCTTGAAGTTCTTGATGATCAGATAAATGGTTGATTTAGGTGCCATCTTACGAGCAGCAATATCCTTGCCTGTGAAGCCCCGTTTGTGCAAAACAATGATGACACATCTGTTTCCTTGCAGGTAAGCACCACCCTCCTTTTAAAGCTTCCTGTCTATTATCTCAGCATGACAGGGTGATCTCCAGCCTTGTCCTCCTCAACACTCTCACCTGTGTTAACGGGACAATCACTGACATGATGGCAGCTGGTCCTTTTGTGACAGGGCTAAAATGCGAATTTTTGGGGGGGATTAACTTCATTTTCATGGAAAAGAGGGACTTTGCAATTCATGACATTCTGTAGTATATGCGAATTGCCATCATCAACACTGAGGAAGCAGATTTGTAAAAGTTTGTATGTTTTTCATTCTCCAAACGTTTGACCACGACTGCACAACTAATTTCCACAGAAACTATTTGTTCTCAATACTAAATAGGTTGAATAAACTTACAAATGTCTCTCTGTCCAGTTGTCTGGTTCTCTTTTCCAATTTATTTTAGGAATATTTAAGTAATTCCTCTGGCTCAAACAAGTACTATCTGATATCAGAATGTAAAAGCAAGTAGAAAAATGTATTTTCTGAAAAGTCTTCGTTAGCAGGCATTTTGTTGTGCATGTTGTTAAGAGGACGGCCTTATAAACAAATGCTGTGTGGGCGGGACGTGGACAAAGCAGGAAGGTCACCGTTGTAGTTCTCCAGGTACTGAAAAACATCATGCCACCTTGTTTGTTTATGATTATAATTCCTGAAAGAAACATTGCAGAAAGTCCTTAAAATATCAAGGACAACCGAGGCGATTGGTATAACAGGGACACTTATTTTTGCAAAGGAAAACATGCTTATATTAATATTAATCTCAACCGTCCTTTCAAATCATGCTGTGACGTAGTATGAAGGAATTTGACCACAAAATTTGAACTCTTGCGCTCTCTCTTGCCAGGTATGGGTGAAACATATCTCATTGTCTTACAAGTATCTGGGAGAGGTTCCCAGCACCTCCAGATCGCTGTATGGTGGTTTGCTCCTGTAATGGTACTCCCCCTTCAGGGCTGGACAGGGTGTGGTGGTGTAAGGCTCCATTCCATGTTCCATGTCAGGTTTTCAGTTTGTCCCTGAACTGTCTCATCATTTAACCTCTTCCTATAGACACTGCTTTTCACAGACACATGGACTCAGCTGTTCCACATTCATTACCCGTATCTGTGTTTAGTTCCTGTTTTCATGTGGGTTGACTGTTGTTCATTGTTTCAATGTAGTAGTTTATGGTAGAGATCTATAGGTTTTGTGGCTCACCGGAGCCCTGTTTATTTATTCAAAGTTTTTTTACAGATTAAAACACATTTTCTTTCACTTTGAAAGTGTCTCTGTTTTCTCCCTTCACAGCAACACTATTACAGCCCCTTTGACTGAAAATTAATTTAAATTGGACTGATCAACAGAAAAGGACCTTAATAGGGGAAAAAAATCTAAATGAATTACAGTTTGAAAGTAGAAAATAATTTCTCCTTCTCAAAAACATAGCACTCAGCAATGAGGCCAAAACTATCTATTGTGGTCTAATCAGACTCAAATCGGCTCTTCAAACAACATTTCTGTGATTGTAACAATAAAGCTCACAATTATTTTTCCATTAGCATAGAATACAGATTATTAGTGCTGTTTACATAAAACCTGTTAATCTATATGCATCAAACATGCATTTGAATTATTACAGTGTATTCCTCAAGATTGGACATGTTGTTTGTTTCCAAAACAACTGTGATATGTGTGTGACATCTGACGCGTGTGTTTGTGTTTGTTGTGTGTGTGAGTGAAAGAGAATGTTTGAGCGTGTGTGTTACAGATGACATAGCTGTTTCTCAGCTCCCGGAAGTCAGAAGATTGTGTGGCCCTGGAGTAGCCAGTCAGGTCATCAGACTAGAATGGTGTGTGACTCAGATGGAAACCTGTTATTGGACCAGGGCTGACAAAAAATGTTGCATGACAGTGGCTAAATTACAGCTTACCACAACTACACATGACTGGTTTGTCAGAGACAAATTAATTGCTATCAATAAAAATAAAATATTAACACAATGACTAGGGATTATTGGCAACATATTGTTTATGTTTTAAAGGTACACAAAGAGTGCCTCTGTATTTACTTTTACTGTTAGCTTTCGGTCTTTTAGCTTTTATTTCATAGACTAAAATTGCAGCTAACCCTAACCACAGCAGGTAACTTCGCTCCATGTACAGTATACATTCTTTTTGTTTTGTTGACCCATCAATTCTCCATATCTTAATATGTTAACATGATTCTGGATTAAACCAGAACCAACCAGAAATTTCAATATTATATGTGTAGTATCATGTTTGCAACATAATGTTTACTCTGACACAGCTGACTGGCCAGTTTTTGCTCAACTTCCAAGAAAAATGTGAGTGAGTGTGTGTGTGTGTGTTCACCAGATATAGAGTAAACATTTGGAAATGACAACATTAACATGCTTGCTTTCTATTTCTTAAATGGTTACACACCCCGCTCGGTCCCACACGAACACACAGACACTCTTTGAAATCTAACTTCGATAGGCAGAAAACATATCATGCCAGTACTTCAAGAGTACATTAGGCAAGAAACAAGCCCCTTTCTCCAGGATGTTTCCACAGTGAGACCATGACACAGACGCGACCAACTACCCTCTCCCTCAGACCCTCGGTCCTCACGATGGAATGTTGTGTGACCTGTTTATTTTTAGATGGGCCCAGTTGAAATAGTGAAGCTCAGGCTTCATTGAAGATAAACACAGGTTGATCTTGCACCGTGTAGCACATCAACTAGGTTTTGACTTGACCTAAAGGATTTGCGGAGCTCTACCCTGACTAACAAGGACCGACAGTGTATCCTACCGTGTATTGAAATTGCCATCTGCAGACTACCGTAACATTATAACAAACCAAAGTAAATCGATGTCTCCTGACGACCGTGGGGCTGGAATGAGGTACATAAATGTTTGTTTTTTTCTTTTGAGTGTGTAGGAACAGAAAGACACAATGTTTACTGAAGGTTGAAGGGAGTTGTCTGTTGTTTGGCATTTCAGTGACAAAACCAGTCTTCACAACAGGGCACCTCAGCTCTCTAATTGATTGTGATTATTTTGGCTGCCGTGACATCACTCATGTTTTCCCTCTCAAATGTAAGCGGCAGAATTTGGTATCCATTTTGAGCTGAGTTGCCGGTCTACAATCAAATTTAAAACTAAATATGGTTAAGCAAATAAACTTGGACTCAACATTGATGAAGTGCTTTAACAGAAGATACACATTGTGTTCACTTGGAAATGTGTCGATGCATTAAGGTGTCTTAAACAGCTTTCTGTGATATCTAGTGTTCATTTGGGATTGGGCAACGTGCTTGACAACATAAATGGGTGTTTAAAATGACCTGGCTAACACTGTTGCAATCTATCAAGTTAACACCAAATCCCCAGACAATGTTCCTGTTGACTGTCTTTGCTATTAGTTAAATCTAGAGTGTACTCCTTCCCCTATACATGGACTCTGTATATCTCTCGAAAATATGTGAAATGCTCTGGGTGTATTTGCCGCCATTCCTCACATTGTTTGGCAGT
The DNA here is from genome assembly GCA_016801145.1 of Umbra pygmaea. NCBI lineage: Eukaryota > Metazoa > Chordata > Actinopteri > Esociformes > Umbridae > Umbra > Umbra pygmaea. Next base: position 36,962 of record JACXGM010001446.1, read on the forward strand.
ATGTTGAAGACTATTTTTATGATGCTGTTATTGGACTTGTTAGAGGCTCAGACATGTAGCTCCCTATATTGTTTTAGAGATTACCGATCCCTTCTGAAATGCCATGTCTACCTAACAGCTGCCCTTTGTCAGGTCCCCAGATATAGGCCTGTTGTCAAGGGCAACTCTCACAGCTTTTCCAGATGAGGTGGGAAAAACAGAGCAAAGGCTAAGAATAGGGTTTGGAAGCTGTTTAGAAAGAAAATAGTTTTCTCACATTATTTTACAGAATCTTGAGCGTATTACCAAATGTATGTCATATCTAGACTATGAATGGTATATTTCGAGTAGTTGTAAAAAGACTGTAGGTTCAAAACTTAAGGCTGCAATGTGAATGTGGACAGATCGTAACATTTCGCAGGTTTCTTCCTTCCTGTCATATTTTTTTCTCTATGATTCCGATGGGTAGGACACAAGCTAGATGTTGTCTCTTGCAAGATGAGATTAAGGGCTTTTAAAATCTTAAATATTGCATGCCAACAAATTGCCCATGACTACCTACACCTACGAATGTTACTTGGATTATTTTACCCATCATAACAAGAAAACTGTCCCTTTGCAGCAGTGGAATTTGGTACGTTCCTCTGTGTATAGCAATGACCAGGAAGATATTATACATCAGTAGTGTAGCTATATTAGAGTGCTTGAAAAGGGTGTGTCGTGGATCAATAAATGATCACTCAAATAACTAGAGCTTCCTAACCGTAGTTCATGCTCGACTCCAAATGAAGACTGGTTTAAACCAAGGTATTTGAAATAAGTATTTCATTTTCAAATATGTTTATTAAAAAAGCAGAGACAATCGGATATCAATTAAAACATTTGTAAACAAAAGATGATAAAATGAATTAGGTTGAAGGAAAACCTAGATAGCAGAGGATTTTTTTAGTTTTATGCTCTGAATACACAAAGCACATTACACAAACAAGATTATATATAGGTTCCTGTTCGACAATGTTATGAAGGTGTAATAACAACAGCAGAAAACTACCAATAATAATAGCGTAGCATGTTTATATAAGTATTTCCAGGTTGTGTTGAGTGTATAAGGGAATGTGTACCAGAGTCATTGTTGAGGGTCGGACAGGCCAAGTGAGCAGCAATGCCTTGGAGATAGAAACACCCTGAGTCTCCTGGTATGAGCTACTATGCTTCAATACAGTCCCCATTTGTTCACCCACAGTAGGCAAAGGAACAGCGTCGGGTTTGTGTTGTGAAAGGTCTTGCATAATTCTGCAGGCTTGCAGGACGTCTCGTGGTGTGTGTGGTCATCTTTACCACCTGCTGAACGGTCGTGTGGGGTAGTTACCCATGTAGACTTTCACTCTTGAGGGTTTATCTAGGAATATAATCCAGAAACAGCTGGTCCTGCACCAGAATTCTTTACCTAAAAGTACACCAAGAGACGGCACTGAATGGGAAAATATCCCCAAATTACAAAATGACACCTGGGGGTTGTTTCTATGGAGAAGGTATAACAGTAATATATGCTATGATTTTATTTCTCTGGCACTATCCCATGGCAGAGATTTTATCATGTTGATATCTTCTGAAAGTATCGTTGAGGCTCAAGAAAGACACATATTTACCAGAGGTGGGAATTTACTTGAGCAAAAGTACTTTTCTGAGTTACTCTGAAGTCCCTACATAAACCAAAATGATCAGGTAAAGGGAGTTCCTGTCTTACCAAAGACCATGATTGATATTTTCTTTAGCCTTTCTATTTGTTTTATAGGTCACTGTTAAGATATGCACTCCCTTTACCTGATCATTTTGGTCTTAAGTCTTGAATTGTTCTCAGTCAATTCCTCTAGTAAAGTGAGATAAAAAAATTAAATACAGAAAAAGTTTGTACCAGGACTTTGCCACAAATGTAAAACATAAGAATTTGGGTGTTAAAGTGCCAGGGAAACAAAATCAATACATAAAGTGTCAGTATTGTTCACATGCTTAAAGGGTAAGGAAACCAATATGTCATTTTGTAATTTCAATCAACTATTATCTACTCTCTACTATTTATAGTGAAAGGTGAAACCGTTACCCTGAAGCGTTGCCTCATAGGCACTGTGTCAGTCACGCTGTCGCATGCAGTTCTGTTGCGGTTTCCCTGGAAACCATTCTCCCAGGAAGCGTGTGCCTGAAATGTGAGTGGTGAATATCAAGCTGACCATTCGTCACCTACCGGTGAGAGACGTGTACTGCATGTCAGACACGGGAGTACGTTGGGAGGAGCCAAGGGGAAAGCTGAGGACATCCCGGGCTTCTTGGTCGCGTCCTGGCCGATGAGGAAAGGTGACTGGGGTTACAGGGCAGAGCAGACAAATGGGTGCAGGGTGGGGGTTTGACAAGATGGTGAAAACAAAGCAAATTGGGACCAGATATCTGTGTATGTGTTCCCAGGTGAAGAATGTTGCACCTGGTTTTAAAGCCTTGTCCTTGAGAGCTAATGTCCAGCAAGGACAATTTGTCATCATCTTTCAAATGCTCTCTCACACAAAACAAAGAATGGCTCGTTGATATGAATGCTGGGTAATGTAGTTGTATCACGGTTGCCAGTTCTTTGAGTTTGCTCAAAGCTAATAATGTGTGATACATTTGTCAGGCCTTTCAGGGTGACATGGGTGGGCTCGTTGCAAGTGGCTCATAAAAGTGTATTTACAGTACTTGCCTGTTGTTTGAAAAATACTAATTTATTGGTGGAGAGTGTAAAGACACGGGTTGTGTTCTTTAAGGCCAGTTGTTAATGCAAATGGGGATTCGTTGTGTTTGTTTTCAGGGTTCTTGGGGTTAAAGCACGTTTGAACTGGTTGCTTTGTGTCATTTTATATTTTATCTTGTGTTTTGATATACTAAAGCTACTACAAGGACACTGAATTAATGGCTGCTGAAAATGTGGCTTTGCCATTGTATGAGAAAAGTAATTATGATTATTCCAACAGAGATAGAATTTGCAACATTGTTTATGTCTTGGGTATATATTTTAATAAATGTTACGACGCCACCTTGGTGAATTCCTATCAAAAACATGAATATCCCTGTGTTCAGATCAATAGTTTATATTTGTCATTGTCTTATTACTTTGATTTACATTATACCAAATGGAATTTAAATAATCTGCAATCATCAATTATAATCTGCAATCATTCTACAAATACGGCCTCCTTACGATTCAGACCGTTCCTGCTCAAGAGTACACACTATTTAATTAACGCTGTCGCTTCAAAGCAATGTTAAGTGGTGTGAATCTGACTGTCACATGCAGATCTCCAGCTGAATGTGTGCGATTTCACACCACCGGCATCTGTTGCAGCTGCTTTCACAATACATGCAGCTCGCCTGCCTTTAAACATAAATTTAGATTGTTTTTATCCGACAAGTCACTTTCAGACACCCCCTGATGTTAGCTGTACAGCACTAACCCTGTAGAAATGTGATCTAGCACTGTACTGTATATATAGTCCCATTTTCACTGTCCCTATAAGCTAGCAGAGCATCACGGTGTCAGCGCAGTACGTCGTCCCTAATAGACCATGGACTCAGTCAGTCACATGCCAAAGTGGACCTACTGTATGTAAACCATGAGTGTGTGATGGGGCTCAGATGTCTGAGGTTCATTGGTGACCCAAACCTCCAATAACTTCTGACTGGAAGACTGCCTTCATGTTGGTGCTCAAGGGCTCCGCTTAACCTCTTCTGGTCATGTAGTAGAGGGGGAAATGCCCACCCCCGTGCTCTGATGTACCAATCCATTCCTTTGTGATGGAACTCTGGTCATCCCCCGTTCTCTCACCTCTGTCAAGCAGGGATTTGTGACATCAAATGCATAGGTTGAGATGAAGTAACTTGATTGGTCAAACAAACTCAGTTTGAATTCAAATGTAAACAGATGGCTTTAAAGGCAAGACAACAGCATTGTTCTAGCTCTTTCTTAGCTTGTTCCAGTGCTAGGATGAGGTAAATATACTCTCTCGCCTTTCCACATTCTCCTTTTCTCTTTCTCTCTCACTTTCTATTTCTCCCTCTTCCTATGATAGATTTAGTTGTCAGCCTACCTTTTTAATCCATGTTTCGATAAGTGCTTTGTTCATTAAGAATTATCTGGCATGAAAGCTCTATGAAGAGTTGTAAAATTTCCCAAAACAGGTGAACCCAGCCGAGAACATTTACTTTGTACTTTACACAACTCTGCCTGTATGATACTGCCTTGTTTAAAATTTTCATTGACAATGTTAAGTAAAATCATTTTAGTCTTGCCATGACTTTCAAGTTGTTTGCTTCCATTGATCCTTTTCCAATAACTTGAGTAGATAATGAGAAACAGGTTATAAGTTAATATTGTTAGACAAATTATCACTTGACTACAGTCACAGATAATTGAAATTTATATAATTATTATGTTAGAAGGCACATTTCTCTCTGTTTCTTGTTTGCTCTAAAACAGTCTACATGCTGTTTGAGGTTATTATGCTGCGTTCGTTTATTCTCAAAGAGCCGACTCGGAACTCGGATATGATGTCACTTCCACACTTCAAGCGTTCTATTATTTTTTGCACGTCCGAGTTGGAGAAAAACATGGATGCCACCCAGAAAGCTGTTGATGCGGTAGCACTGGCCAAGTACCAGGCGCTCCAAAAGCAGTACATTACATTTTTTGATTATGATTATGACTATTACCCCACCATATCAAAACGCAGCCATTTGAACTAAAATGTTCACTTATGTTACAACGCAAACCACGTTTAGCAACACCGGTTTGAAACAAGTTTTTTTTCAATATTTAACTCATAAAGAGACCGATTCCCATACCAACAGGCAGTGATACGGGCGTAGTAACGTATTGCAGTAATACAAGTGATTTAAATTGTCATTTAAATAACCAAAGCGGACCAAAAACTATGAAAACAATTCATGTTTACAAGTCACAGGGCGCAGCCATCTTGTATTCCTGCTCGGAATTCCTCGGAGTTCTCCGAGTGGGAAAGTTGGATGTCCAAGTAAAAGGGGGCGTGTGGTGCGCATTGCTAGGCAACGTTCCGAGCTCCAACTCGGAGCTCCGACTCGGAAAGATAAATGAACGCAGTTACTGTTTTTGAAAACCAGGCTTCCCCAACCGTGAACTCTAGGGAAGTCCTGAGTCGAAAACCAGAAAAGTATGAGATGGAACATTCCGTAAAATCTTTGTCACCTCGTAAATTACCAAAACAAATATTTTTTTTGGACAGATAATGCTAAGTTTATTCCTGAAGAGCATGACCAAGGCCAGTTGACTGAGAACATATTCTCATACGGTTGAAGTCAGACATTTACATACACCTTAGCCAAAGACATTGAAATTCAGTTGTTCACAATTCCTGACATTCAAGCCTAGCAAAAATTCCCTGTCGTAGGTCAGTTAGAATCACCACTTTTATTTTAAGAATGTGAAATATCTGAATAATAGCAGAGAATGATTTGTCTTTTATTTCTTTACATACACTCAATTAGAATTTGGTAGCATTGCCTTTAAATGTTTACCTTCCGTCAAAACTTTCAGGTAGGCTTCCACAAGCTTTCCACAATATAGTTGGGTGAATTTTGGCCCATTCCCCCTGATAGAACTGGTGTAAATGAGGGAGGTTTGGAGGCCTTCTTGCTTGCACATGCTTTTTCAGTTCCGCCCACAGATTTTCTATAGGATTTAGGTCAGTGCTTGATGATGCCCACCCCAATAACTTGACTTTGTTGTCCTTAAGCCATTTTGCCGCAATTTTGAAAGACCCATTTGCAACCAATCTTTAAATTGACTGTTGTTTTGATATTTTGCTTCAATATATCCACATAATTGTCCTTCCTCACGATGCCATCTATTTTGTGAAGTGCACCAGTCCCTCCTGCAGAAATCACCCTCACAACATGATGCTGCCACCCTTGTGCTTCACGGTTGGGATGGAGTTCTTCGGATTGCAATCCTCCCCCTTTTTCCTCCAAACATAATGATGGTCATTATGACCAAACAGTTAAATTTTTGTTTCATCACACCAGAGGACATTCCTCTAAAATGTAATATCTTTGTCCCCATGTGCAGTCGCAACCCGTAGTCTGGCTTATATATGGCAGTTTTGGAGGAGTGGCTTCTTTCTTGTAGAGCGGCCTTTCAGGTTATGTCGATATAGATAATTTTGTATTTCCTCCACCATCTTCAAAAGGCCCTTTGCTGTTGTTCTGGGGTTGATTTGCTGTTGTTCTGGGGTTGATTTGCTGTTGTTCTGGGGTTGATTTGCTCTTTTCACATCAAAGTAGGTTAATCTCTAGGAGACAAAATGCATCTCCTTCCTGAGCATCATGACGGCTGCGTGGTCCCATGGTGTTTACACTTGCATACTATTGTTTGCACAGATGATTGTGGTACCTTCAGGCATTTGGTCTTGGCTGATTTCTTTTGATTTTCCCATGATGTCAAGCAAAAAGGTACTTTTGAAGGTAGGCCTTGGAATATGTAAACTTCTGACCCACTGGAATTGTGATATAGTGAACTATTAGTGAAATATTAGTGAAATATTACTTGTGACGCTCACAAAGTTGTCCTAACGGACTTGCCAAAACTATAATTTGCTAACAAATTGGAGTGGTTGACAAATAAGGTTTAATGACTTCAACCTTAGTGTATGTAAACTTCCAACTTCAACTGTACATAGCAACGTCCTGGGGAGTAGTGGGGGGGGGAGAGGGGATGAATGAGCGAATTGAAACCTGGGGATGATTAGGTTGCCATGATGGTGAGGTTGGAAATTTGTCTAAAACACCAGGATTAACACCCAAACTCTTATAAGTGCCATGGGATCTTAGTGATAACACAAAGTCAGAACACCCTTTCAAAATCACATCTGAAAGACAGCACTCTGAACAGGGCAGATGTCCCCTTCACTGCCCTGGGGCACTGAGAACGATCTTCCAGCAGCATTTGGTCTCCCATCCAGGGACCGATCAGGCCCGACCCTGCTTAGCTTCAGAGGAAAACCAGCAGTGGTGTACGGGGCGCTGTGCTGCTGGCTTACGTTGATTTTGCGTATAGAGCATGCATTTTACATTTTAGGTATTTAGCGGACGCTCTTATCCAGAGCGACGTACAGTAAGCACAGGGATATCCCCAGGCGCAACTTAGGTTAAAATAACTTGTGCAAGGACACAACTTCATTTGGCACAATCGGGAATCGAACCGTCCACCTTCCGACTAGAAGTCTGACTCCCCAACCACTGAGCGTTCTGCTGCCCCGAATGGTATACTTCTAGAATAACTATGATACGGGGGGATAAACTGCTCATGCATTTGGTGAATAAAGGACTCTCTCCGACTCTGAAAACAAACTCTATTTGTGTCTAGTTGGGAGATTGTTGATGAGGGCCAGGACAGCAGATCTGGGGAGGGACCACTGGTCTCGGATTCCTGGACAAGCTTTGAACTCTTTCTGCTGGAAACATCCTCTTTCAAACAGCAAAATCCAGGCAAAGTAAGGGAAATGTGGTTTGTTATGCCCGATATGCCTGGACATTTAGTATGTACCTTCAATCTAAAATAAAAAATATGATTTGTTCATTTATTTAGTCAAACTAATTATATGTGTATACCTGTATTATTTTAAACTAGTAATTGTTTCTCTCTTCTCCTCTTCTCTTCTCTTTCTCTCTTCTCTAGTTTTGCTTGCTGGTCTGCAGTTTATGTACCTTCTTTGCGGTGTTAGGGCGCTACATTCCTGGTATTGTCATATTATATGTTTTAGGTAAGTCATTTAGATCATCCATATACATCTATTGGGGCAACCTCTGAAAAAAAGAAAAAACACACTCAGGAATAGTTTGGATAATGTGTTGATCTAAAATGATTTATGGTAACTAGTAGACACGTTAAACAGTGTCATCGTCCAGTCCTGAGAGAAATTATTAGTGTTTGTTTAGAAGAATCCTTCCTCCCAGGCCCGGTTCTAGCTGGGGGCAACACTGTCTTATGCTGGCAACACAAACTCTGATTTTTATTTTCAAAATAATAGTGGTCGTAATTCATTGCAATAATCATTGTTAATTGAATGCAAAGATAGGTAGTGGGTCCATGTTCATGTGTTGCTATAATTTGTCATTTGTTGGATTAAACAGACTCTAGTGAATGTTTTTCAAATATAATCGTGTTTTGACATAAGACACTGACAATATATTCAATCAAATTCTGTGTACAACCTGTTTGTAATGAAACATTGTCATTGAAAACATGTTAAATGTATTTTTTATCACATACTATTATTATTTCTTTACACACAATACAATTGCAGTTGGTTACAATTCACTAGCTTTGTAATAAATTCACAATGATTATTGCAATGAATTAAAACAAGTGCTAATATTTTGAAAAGAAAAATCTGAGTTTGTATTGCCGCCATAATATAGTGTTTGCCCCCAGCTAGAACCGGCCCTGCAAGTTCCTCCAATGACATTGATTTACTGTTTAATTGATCAAACGGCGACTGAAATACTGCCGATTTGACGTAAAGTATGCAAAGAAAGTGCCTTGTCTTAGGCCATTGCAATTAAATAATGAGAAATATAAAAGATTCACATTGCTCTAAATACATTAGAATTATTGACACTGTATTACATTGAAAGATATATCTATATATATATATAGAGGAATTAAATGGCATTTCCCAATGACCTGTGTGATAATTTGGTGGGTAAGGATGGATTTCAAAGTTACTCCAACTCAGTGGTTCTACGACTTCTCCTAGTGACCCACAGTCACCTCACAGTTTTGTTTTAGCCCTGAACTAGCTCACCTGATTCAAGCAAGTAAGGCCTTGATGATTAGTTGACAAGTTGATTTAGGTGTTCTAGCTCTGGGATACATCTAATATATGGAATGGCTGGGGGTCTCCAGGACAGGTTTACGAACCCAATCACATACTGCCCTAGGGAGGTCAAAGTTCATACAATAATCAAAGTACATCATCAACATTTTCTCCTGTTTAGATGTGTCCCTTTTCCAACAGTTAAGAGTGTATTACTCAATGCTATGGGTACATTTCTTACATTTTTTACTAGGATTCAATCGTCCTCCTGCAGATGGTAGCTCATCCGGTCAGGCATTACTAGTTAGGACAATGTGTTTAAATAACCGTCTAGGAGCAGTCGATGCCTCTTCAGACTCGTATTTTAACGGTTTGTCCATCTGTACACCCTGCCCTGCATTCTGTTGGTTAGTGCTGGGCCTCTTTCTGTGGCCTCTGATGTCAACGCACGACTTTGCGGTTTGGATGAAGCCAGTTCTGCAGAAGCTGGACTTCGGAGTGGAAAAATTCCTTCAGAAAATCAGAGAGAATCATGGTAACTAACCGTTTCAAGGTCGTTTCTGTACACAAATACATACACACATAGACACGCAATAAAAATAGATATGCTGGTTTATGCTGTGTTTTCTGTTTCAGAAAGGAGACACCTTCAGACACAAGTCCGGAGAGAAAGTATTGAAGCTGATCTCTCCTCCCTTTTCCCCAAGGTTGGTTAACTCTTTCTGCAATCGAAATGTTGTTAATAGTCTTGATCAAATTGAAATTCAACTCTCATGATTCACATTGTGCTTTCAATATATTGGGTTGGTTAAGCCAAGCATACACTACTTTTAAACTGCAAAAATCGCTGTAATGCTCACATTACACAACATTCTTGCAATTTGTCATCACTAAACGATTGAGCACAGACGAGGTACACAAATTAAATCTGGGGGGAATCCATGACAAAATAAGTCTCACGAAAACACACAGTAGACTTTTATTTCATGTGACTTTGTCGGACATTGAGCATGGAAAAGACCTGCAGCTTTTATGCAAGTTGTTTGTGTTGTTATTTATTTAGACAAAATCAAGAGGAAGAAAAGCGCAAAATATGGTGGACAGAATGGTTGGGCAGACTTGGGCAGGAAGGATTGTAAATGTTCTGGAAATCGATATTTAAATAACAATTTGTATAGGTAGCTCGATATGCCAATTTTCAAGCTTTCTGCTCTCTCATTGGCTCCAACTCCTCACGGTTTTCACAACATCCCTCACGAGAAGATGATCAACTAAAAATATAAAACCTGCCCGAAAATATCTGGCATTTTGGGACAACTCAAAGATTGGCAAAGATGCGTCTCTGAACTGCTCATACGTGACAAGAGTGGGTACAGGGTGCGAGCAGTGATTTGGTTCTGATCTGGGAGTTTCGTAACAGACCTCAAAAAGTACTTGGGACAGCTAAATCGGAGCAGAAATCGTGTAGTGGGCACTTGGCTTAACAAGACTAGATTAAGACTAGGCCAGTAAAGACCCTAAGTCATTAGTTAGGCTTTCTTGTAAGCTCCACCAGATGTTATTATGAAATACATTACATGTTGACTGAACCAGCCTTCCACGATATTGCACAAATTAATTCTGTCCCCACCATATCAACTAATTAATTGAATGATTATGAATTAATAGCTCTTTAGATACCACAAAGATGATGCACACTGTTATTGATTTAAACCTGGGCCATTAATTCTTCCTAGCTAAACCTGGGTACCATTTTAAAAGAACTATTTTGGAAACCGGAAGGTACTACCTGAATGTCCCATACAAATAGCAGATTTGTCATTCTTTGCTATATTTTCTTGCTAATATGTGTTTTCTTGAAGATGTACCATGTGACCTGGCCAGAAAACAATAGTCCTTATGATTAGACCAGGTTCCCTGAGTGATATTTTGTTTGGCACACCATAAAAACAAACAAAGGAAATGTTCAAATTGGACAAGTGAAGTTGGTACATTCCAGGTGTATTTTTATTTCTTCTACTGACTGTGGTTCAGAAATAGTACGACCCCCTGTATTGATACTGTTGTTTCCAAAAGTTGGACGCCACAGTTTGTAAGGAGATGTCAGTATCAGACACAGAGGCTTCTGATGTAACGTGGACAGACAACGGAACATTTAACCTGTCTGAGGGACACACGCCCCAGACTGAGAATTCAGAAGGTACGTTTTCCTTTGTTGGATTAAGTGCGTCCGGAAAGTATTCACAGCGCTTCACTTTCTCCACATTTTTTTATTATACACCCAAAATGGACTAAATTCATTATTTCCCTCAAAGTTCTACAAACAATACCCCATGATTCTGCTGTCCCCCATTTCCAGCGTTTACTATCGCCAAAGATCTATTCCCTCTAGTTTTCTTTATGTTCTATGATTAAGTGCTCAGGTGCGAAAGAAGCGCAGCTGTATTTTGTTCCCTCATCAGTCGGATATATAAGCCTGATGTTCTAACGGCTCGGTGTCGAGTATTGCTTTGTTATGCTGTTAAGTTGTGATACGTGTTTGCTGGAAACATCCTATTAAAATCCTTTAATCGGCATCTGTCTCATAATACCTCTTTTCGGCGTGACAGATGCAGATGAACGGATTTTAATAGGATGTTTCCAGCAAAAATGTATCACAACTTAAGAATATAACACTAGTAATATCAATGGTGGATCCATGAACAGCATAACAAAACAATACTCGAAAGAAGAAGTGTGTTTGAAATCTTAGCAAATTCATTTATAATTAAAAATTAAAAAACCTTGTACATAAGTATGTACATAAGTATTCACAGCCTTTGTCATGACACTCAAAATTGAGCTCAGGTGCATCCTGTAACACATAACAAAATGTAGAAAAAGTGAAATGCTGTGAATACTCTCCGGAGGCACTGTAATTCCAGAGTCAAGACATAATGCTGTTATGTCTGGACTAGAACTCCGATCTGTCACCTTAAATTAGTGGTTTTCAAGCCTCTCCTGGGGCACCCAGCCGTTCCATGTATCCTAGAGCTGGCACATCTGAATCAACTAGTCAGCTAACTATGACCCCTTTGGCTGCTTCATTAATGTAAGCAAGTTCAGGGCTCCAACAAAATTGTGGGACAGCTGGTGATCGCCAGGAGACGTTCGGGAACCACTGGCTTAAAATGGAAAGCACCTGTACTTCATATGGCATTAGTTCAAATGTTTCTGTGCCTGCAGATCTGGACAGAGAAGAAGCATTTACAGGTGGACTACCGGAATTTCCCTCCTTGGACAATGGCACCAATGGGGAAGATGATGATGACCTAAGCATCGGCCTACCCACACCGCCTTTCCAATCCCAGCCCAAATACAGCAAGGCCAAAGGGATGTCCGCCGCCTCGTTCTGTGGGGACCCATCCTCTCAGGCCCTGGAGCTCGTCCACAAGATGGCGGGCGACGTCATAACCGCCGCTGTCACCGCCGCCATCCAGGAGAAGCTTGAGGCCGCAATCAATAGCACCATGCACACTGACCCCCAACCCAGCTCTCTGCCGCCCACCGGCCACGCCGCAATGCCGTCCCTGAACATGGCAGGCGATTCGTCGACGGAGAGTGACGTGGAGGACTTTGAGCTGCTGGACCAGTCGGAGCTGGAGCAGGAGCAGGAGCTGGGCCTCGGGACGAGCACTAAATCGGATGCCAAGTCCGGGAAACCCTTGTCCTCTTCAGAGGATGTTAGTTTCTTCTCCAAACTCTTGGGCCGCCACTGATTAAAGTTGGCGGTTCCAGTAAAGGGTGGATGGTAAAGGCACATGGAGGCAGTAAGAGATATTTTTGGTGGGGATGAGGTTAGGGATTGACAAATCATACTAGTGTTCCATTTTTCTTTTTTCTATAGTTCTAAATCTTCTGCAATCCTGTCAGCTCAAGAAGTATTTACAACCTTCATGAAATGTAGATAATGTGAATGCAAAACATATACAAAACAACAGTGGGTATACTTTCATTTTAACAGTCATTTCTCAAACACAGAAAATGTGTAGTATGAATTGTTTTCTGCAAAACATTTGTTTCAAAAGTATTGGCAAACCTACAAAATATTTCAAATAAAACCAAACAAAGATATGCCTGTTACGAAATGTATTGATGACCGGTTTCTGTTTCCCTGGATTATAAATAAAGTTTGCACACATACTGTATAAAGTCCCTTTCTCACCCACCAGAATGCTCTCATCTGAAAGATGAGACATGGTTGTTCACGCTCACACAACAGGTAATGAATATTAAAAGGAATACATAAACAGTTGAAAATATCATTATGGTGTCAGGGCAATAATGAAAATATTTCAGATGTCTGGAACAGTTGCAGATTTGTTAAGAATATTGCCCTTGCACATGGTGAAAAAGATTGTGAGGCAGAAAAAGAAGAATCCAAGGATCACAGTTTTAGAACTACACAGTCTAGTGCAATCTAGGGTTATCAAGTCTGAAAAGCAACTGTTCGACGCCACCTTGTCAACAAGCTCGTTTGGAATCGCTACATGAGAGAAACCTTTACTGACCACAACCCACAAATTGCATTACCTGAGCTTTACCAAGCTTGGAACTGCAATTGGAATCGTGTTGTGGTCAGATTGGCACTCCATTGGCATGTTTGGCCAGAAGAATACAATGAAATGCACCTGATACCCACAACAAAAAATGGTGGTCGATCATTAACGCGTTGGTGCTGTTTTGCTAATACCTTGAAATGTGCTCCAAAGTGAGTGAATGGCTTATTGCTGTTATCCACTACAGAAGAGGCTATTAATTGGAGGGGTGCCAATAATTTTTAAACCTTTGGTTTTTCAGAAAAATATGATTCTCACAAATATGATAAACAATCGAATGTTTTGATTTTAAGAAACAATTGTGTTGAAACTATGACTCCTTGTTTATTTTTTTGCATTCACTTTTGATGAAAGGTGCCAATAGTTCTTGTGTTGACTTGTACATGCTCAATGTGTTTGAGGGCATGAGGTTAGAGGTGTTCACCAAGCCTGATGCCATGGACATGGAGATTGGAATCTTGGGCCAGTGCATTCATCCATCTTGTCAAGAGGCTGTGCCAGTAACATCACTAACAGAAAAGTATAATTGTCGGTAAATAATGGCGCACTGTGGGAAAACTGCTGTATTTCAAATGGTACTGTAATTCCAGTAAATACAGGACTTAAATATATCTTTAGATCACCAAGAACATTATCAACGCAGTATTGATAGCATGTTCATGTTCTTTCTGGCTCATTATCATATTTAGGGGTGTGGCTTGTAATGCTGTGTCAGTTGTACTCCTGCTGTATTGTGGTTGTAATGCCCCGTCATATTATTATGAAGGGCAGATTTGAGGGGCTGCCAGTCTGAAAACTTAAATGGTTCAGTATTCTGCCTTGTGCTTTTTGGTCTGTTTTGCCCAGTATGGCGGCCTTTGTTAGAGTATTTTAAATTACATGTCATACACAGTAAACACTGATTATGCATTACTATCCTTTAATGCACGCATCTCCAACCTTGGTCCTGGAAAACGACTGTCCTGATTGTTTTCACTCCATTCCTCATTCAGCACACCTGATTCTAATAACTTGCTGGTTGATAAACTGAACGAGACCATTATGTTTGGTTGGAGTGAAAACCTACAGGATATAGCTCTCAAGAACCAGGGTTGGAGACCCCTGCTTTAATGCTAATGTCAAATTCACCGCAAAATATCTAGTGTCTAGCACAGTTATGGGTAGAGCTATCAGAGCAATGGACTATTGTGTTATACAGGATTTTAATCCACAGGCCTATTGGCGCCGTGCAACTCAATCAACTATTCATCTATAGTCAACCGTAATTTCACCAAACCTAAAACAACGACAATCCCATATGCTAACAATTTACCCAGGTGTGTGTGCATAATGGCTTGTTCTAGATCAAAAGTCAGGCCACAAACCCAGTTGTTGGAATATGGTAAACATTAAATGTTTTGTATGATTTTCTTTTTCTAATTTTGTATATTTGTCTTGAATCTGTAATGTTAGTACCTTTACTTTTGACAACATGCTGAATGTTTCACACTATTATACATAGACATCTTTTAGACAAGTAATTATCAACAGTCAACCTAAAGGGATATTCCTCTCAAATTGTTGTATTTATTTTGTGGAATATCCCTTTAAATGTCTGTAAAACTTCCAAAGAGTTGTAGAAAATGTTTTTCATTATATTTTTCATTAGGACAATGATTTTTTTCAGATTTATTTAATATCTACACTATTTGTAGATCTACAGTATTTGTAGATCTACAGCATTTGTAGAACTACAGTATTTGTAAGCTGGTCATTTGAAAGAGAAAGTAGTTCCGCTTTAACGGCTTGATTTCTACAAATAGCACCTTTAAAATTAATAGTCTGAGATGCTGCCATGACTTAAAAAGACCTCTATTAATTAAACTGACTTGGAACTTGATTTATTTAACTGCTTGTGAATGTTTTTTTCAGTTGTCACCATCTATTAAGATATCTGTTCTTGCACCTTGTTATTTAACACTGGAACTGGGCACCTGAGGATATAATTACTTAATAATCTCTTGAAAGCTTTCAAATTCATATACAATCTCTTTCATTGAACATGAAAAATTGTATGTCATGTCCTGGTTTTTTTTGTCGGTCGGGAAATGGGAACTATTTTCTCTTTGTATATGAAGGTAAAGGGCTACCTGAGCTCAATCCAGAACCTTTAACAGTAAATGATTGACAATGGGAATTAACATTTTGCACAACTATACAGTTTTCGAAATGTACCCATCTCAATGTGGAAATAATCATAATAAACCCTTGTAAACAAACTGACAATGTGTAAAAAAAATGTATTCTTTATGTAAATGTACTGCCATACCTAACACAAAGCGATCAAAGTACCAACACTGCTTGATGTCTGCATAGCAACCATTAGAAAAGCAAGTGTCCCAAATTTGTTAGGAATTCAAGTCAATATTTTGGACTAGACAAAATTAAGATTTGTCAATAGCCTGACTGTCAAAATACATGACTACCATTACCAATGTAAGAATGTCACACTTCAGAATATGTACCAGTAATATAATTCGGAGTTTAAATGAAATCCATTTTTTTTCACTACCTTGCCAGATCATGGCAGCATATACAGAAAATAATTGCCTTACTGTGATTAATTCACTGAAATGTCTTCTTTCAAATTGCTAAATTCTTACACACTTGAATGAGGGGTAGTTGTGTGAACTAAAAAAAGCAAAAATGTAGTTTAAAGTATTTCATAAAAATGATCAAATGTTTCAGAATTGCAATGCCCTTCATTTCTGTTTGTGTGTGAATGTTATTTCTACATATTTTCTATTAACTAGTATTTTTATATTGGTAGGTATTTATTTGAGAAATTGTTTAGAAAACATTGTATGCTATGATGTACAAATACGGAAATATACTTTTTAATGATTTTGCAATGAGGTCTAGAAACAAATCTATCCTATCAATTATTGTCTGACTTCAGCTTTTGCTTTTCACATGAAAGAGTTTATATATTTAAAATCTCAGTTCTAGGGCTGAAAACCTTCGTTTGAAATACAAACCCAATTCTGAAAATGTTACAACAGTATGGAAAAAGCAAATAATAAAGTCATTTGAAAATTCAATTCAGCCTGTACTATATTGAAACCACATAATTAACACATCATGTGGTTTCACTTTGTGAATTTAATTTATTTTTATTTTTAATATAGTAAAGGGTGAATTTAATTTTCAAATTATAAATTTTTTTGCACTTTTGAGTAACCCTGCAGAAGAAAAACAGGTCATAGGCAAAATACCCAAATGGTAAATCTTTAAACTTGAATGTATTTGATGTAGTGGTCTAGCCTCCCGACTCTGGATCACGTGTCCTGGCGACGGCGGTTTGAGCCCGGCTCAGCCACTGTTTCTGCCCATTGAAGGTAGGAACCATGCGCAGGGACTGTAAATGTCAAGAGGTTTAATAGATGCACCTGCACAATACAGGTATAAACTGATAATAAGTGGCTTCACTTAGGTCACACAAAACCTAAAGACTGATATAGTTCAAGTACCACGCAGTCTGGTCCAAACAAATCCGCTCAAGGCTTAAGTCCATAAGTCATGCTTTGACATCACAGTACAAACATCAACTTACAAAGGGAAAGAGGGGACCATGAATACATGGGGGTGGATTACAAATCATAAACAGATGAACAGGAGTGGGCAGTGGCATCTGTAGACCGGTGATGTCGACCGCAGGAGCCTGGACACTCCAGGAGAAGGAGCCACAGAAGAGGGAGACACCAAAAAGCAACAAGAAATTGGGGCAGAGTGGTTAGTAGGGTGGGAGGTTGCCTTGTTGTAGTACCACAACAAACCTATGCAATGCTGCCTGATTTCAGGCTAGTAATCTCTGCTACTCCCTGGTCACTATATTTTCAAACCCAGTCACAAATCCCCAATCCTAAACCTCATCCTTGCAAATACAGATATTCTCTCCAGTTTATGCAATCAGTAATGTAATGTTGGTCTGTTTAAGATTTTCAACTAAACTTCTCAAATTTAAATGTACAGTTAGTTCAATATGCACACCAGCTTTCATCATCATGACTGAGGACATTTTCCATTGATTGGACACAGTTGTAATATTGTATTCTATGCTGTCAAGTACATTTTCTGTGAAAATCTGAATGTTTCTTTCTTATTTGCATTTATAAAAATAAACTAGTTCCATCTCATGAGGACATAATTTTACCTGCAGAAATATACATTAAATATCTAGTTGGTTATTAATGGTAGTAAATGCACATATATTATGACATTCCCAAACAGGTGTTGGTTGGTGGTTGAGATATTTTATTGACGCAAAGTATCGTGACATATTTTCCAACTTTGCAACACGTTGTTACAGACAAATAAAAGCTTATATTTTTGTTAATAATAATGGTAACACTTTATTTTGAGAGTCCATCTCTAGATGCTCTACATATTATCTGCATACTGTCAACAACATTTTAACAAACTATCTACTAACCCTAACCCTAATCCTAACCTTAACCATTCCCCTTATGTTAAACCTAACCTTAACCATTACCCTAAAACATATTCTAAACTTACCCCTACCCTTAAAATACACAATTA
>JACXGM010001447.1:0-27123 GCA_016801145.1 Umbra pygmaea
GTGCCATCCTACATGTGAGCGCCCCGTGCCATCCTACACATCTGTCCAAGGAGTTTGCGGAGCTGTCGACAAAGCGGGTTTAGTGGGAAATTGTAAAAGACCAATTGGGAGGGGAGAAAAACTGGGAAAAATAATAATAATAAATAAATAAACACTAATACAGCACATTTAAAGCACTAATACAGCACAATTAAACCTCTAATACAGCCTAATTAAAACACTAATACAGCACAGTTAATCCACTAAAACAACACAGTTAATCCACTAATACAGCACAGTTAAAACACTAATACAGCACAGTTAATCCACTAATAAAGCACAGTTAATCCACTAATAAAGCACAATTAATCCACTAATACAACACAGTTAAAACACTAATACAGCACAGTTAAAACTCTAATACAGCACAGTTAATCCACTAATACAACCTAGTTAAAACACTAATACAGCACAGTTAATCCACTAAAACAGCACAGTTAATCCACTAATACAGCACAAATAATCCAATAATGCAGCACAGTTAAACCAATAATAAAGCACAGTTAATCCAATAATAAAGCACAATTAATCCACTAATACAGTACAATTAAACACTAGTACAGCACAGTTAAACCACTAAGAGAGCACAGTTAAACCACTAATACAGCACAGTTAAACCACTAATACAGCACAGTTAAACCACTAATACAGTACAGTTAAACCACTAACACAGCACAGGTAAACCACTAATACAGCACAGTTAAACCGCTAGTACAGCACAGTTATCACTGGTGTCTATAAGCACAGATTGTGAGTAGCTGTAAGAATAGACTCGAGCACCCGAACCCATTAGATCCACAGGGAGGGAACTGGTAGTTTCCTTGATGCCTGAAGACATTGGGGTTGAATTGAAAACCTGACATGTTCCTCCTGGTAGATGGACCCTGCTGGGACTCAATAAACGTCTCCTCCATGTCCATCCCACTCTAACTTCCATATGCTAATCCAGTTTGTTTCACGTGGTCGGGCTAGGATGTGTGCTGCTCTGGGTAATGATGTGCCTAGAGCTCCAGTGGTGTCAGGTACGGCCGCCTGTACTGGACCTATGCCAGGGGCTCCGTGTCACCTTCATGTGTGCTAGAGGCCTAGGGCATAGGATGATTTATGGCCCTCACATGGAGGTGGTATAAAATGTATTTAAAGTTGTGGGTTTCGGGAACCTAAATAGTGGTACTGTGAGGTATTTCAGTGTCTTGTGTAATGGAAGGGTTTTAATAGCATTCAGAAAGGTCGTTTCTGGATTGGGATGAGTTCAGGACATAGAGTTTTAACTGTAAACAACAGGAGGTTACAGTTGGGTTTAAAGTCCTATTTACTGGTAACTTCTGCTTGGTCAATAAGGTATGAAGGTGTCATTGGGCTGTTCATTGCAACGATGACAGTGACTGAGGGTTTCTTAATGTAGACAGTGAAAAATGTATTGGCTGCTGAAATGATCTTTTCTCCATTGTTCTTTACAGGTTGTTCATCATTTTCGGATCAGGGACATACAGAAACCCCTGACACAACCCCATTGACCCAAAATCAGATCTAAAGGCTGTTTGTTAATCCATTCTGCTTTACATCTTATATAATGGACATTTATGAAGGTACAGAGTTAACGTTCAAATCTTGTTTGCAATTTCAGTCACGTTCAATCCAATTTCATATCATACAGCGTGGACCCCCCTAGATCTTCCATTATCTGTCAGGAATTTCTCTATGCATTGCTCACTGCCTGGTAAATGAAGTGACACTGTTTGGCAATGTCTGAATGCAACCCAGAGTGTTCGTGAGTCACGAGACAGCAGGCAAACAGACATGTTTGGTGCCAGTTTCCTGTATCACCAGTAATAGCCATGACAGAAAATAAAATTACTACTATTCTAACAGACTCACTAAAAATGCTTTGCAGCCATTTCGGATAGGGACTCAAGGCTCTGAAACTTCCTGCTGACTTGTAGCCGATATGAATCAGTGAGAAACCTTGTTCTACAAGTCGACATTCCCTGGTTTCAGCAGGAAATATCTTGCATGTGCCGCATACAGTAATGAATCAAAATAAGTGAAATGTCAACGGTAACAGAGCCCCCTTTCTTGTGTCGTATGAAAAAGAATAGTTCCACGCCTTAAATTTGTCTCTTGGCCCATCACATTTTCCTGCATTGCAACATTCCTTCCCAAAAACAAATGCTTCTGGCTAAAGAGAAATATATTCTACACTGAAGAAGTGTAGGGAGAGCATGCATCTCTGGGGCTCCTGGAGAAAGGTGCTGTATGGAGGGTGCTGGGGAAAATGTATGTGATGTGATTAACTACATGAGGGAGGTTTCAGTTCCGTCTCGGCACCGTGCATCTCCTCCAGGGATAGAAACACAGAGAGATGATTTGTTGAGCGACACATTCGTTTAGACACAAAGGGGAATAACTCCTGTGAAATCACAGCCCTCATCTGTTTCTTAAATGTGAGATGAACAGAACGAGGGGGGTGGGGGGGGGTTAAAGATACCACCAGATAGCCTCCCTTGTAACAAATAAATAATAGAGAGATTTATGATTACATGCAGAACATTAATGTTAGAAATCCCAGTTGCTACATCCATTGCTGGACTTATAAATTAACGATACACCCATTAATTTGTGAATAATATAATTTGCCTTGTGAGCTTCATCCTGTCATATCCCATCAGAAGCAAACATTTACATTTGATTAACTTAAACGTTTGTTAACGATGTAAATGTAAACAAATGCTGTGTTGCCACAGAAATAATCTACGTATATTACGGATGATCAAAGCTCAAATGTGGGGTGTTTATATTTGTCTGGTTCCACATGTTGTAGTTAAATGGAAAATGATTTTTCTCATCACAACTCCCTCTGAGATACATTTGGACAGTTCAGTCTGAGCCAAGAACCAGCCACTTCTGACAATGACATTGAAGCAGTTCAGGTTAAATGTCTTGGTCTAGTGCAGTTCGACAAATTACCTCATTGGCTCTTGGATTTGATCCAGTAGCCTTTCAGTTACAGGTGAATGCTCTAAAGGCAAGGCTACCTGCTTTCAGTTACAGGTGAATGCTCTAAAGGCAAGGCTACCTGCTTTCAGTTACAGGTGACTGCTCTAAAGGCAAGGCTACCTGCTTTCAGTTACAGGTGAATGCTATAAAGGCAAGGCTACCTGCTTTCAGTTACAGGTGAATGCTCTAAAGGCATGGCTACCTGCTTTCAGTTACAGGTGAATGCTCTAAAGGCAAGGCTACCTGCTTTCAGTTACAGGTGAATGCTCTAAAGGCAAGGCTACCTGCTTTCAGTTACAGGTGACTGCTCTAAAGGCAAGGCTACCTGCTTTCAGTTACAGGTGAATGCTCTAAAGGCAAGGCTACCTGCTTTCAGTTACAGGTGACTGCTCTAAAGGCAAGGCTACCTGCTGTCAGTTACAGGTGAATGCTCTAAAGGCAAGGCTACCTGCTGTCAGCTAAACTCGATAGCTACATTCCTTTAAATAGTACATAGTGCTTCATAGTGTACGTGATTAAGCCGACACAGAGATGCTGCTAAATCTCATCTGTTATGGGAGCTCTGACTCCTTCCTGTTATGGGAGCTCTGACTCCTTCCTGTTATGGGAGCTCTGACTCATTCCTGGCACAATTGACTCCACTCTATGCAGACTAGCGAGGACATTGAAAAACAACAGATATTGTAGTATTGTTGTCTCTAGTGTAATAATCTTCGTTCAGAAAAGGCTGTGAGGGGGCTCTCTGCCAAAAGTCATCCATGTGTACACCCGATATGTGTTCTAATGTTTTTTTAATTATCTAGATTATTTTCACAAACATTTCAAAGTATACAGATATTTGTATTTAAAATGACTAATGGTTTATTATTGGAAACTACACAAATACATAGGCAAAAAAAGTTATATTTCATTTGGTAAACTATTACAATTATTTAAAAATATCAAAGAAACATTTGTACATACTCAAACACACAGAAAAATATATATAGGTTAATCTACAACACAAGTGTAAATTTAGGTCTGGTACCCATGTACGATGTTTGAGGACACATCATTTGTAAGGCGATTCCGAAAATCTCTGTCAGCTCGTGTAGCGAGGAAACCCAGATAGGCAGACCGTACCGCTATGTCACTCAAACGTCTTTGGCGATTTAAGCAGCTTATGGGGCCGTAACGACCCATTTTCCGTTCATAAAGCTTTTGTTTTTACTCTGTTTCATTACCAGCATATTTTCCTATTATTCTTTGGAAAATAGTTGATCGTTTATATAGAAATGTTTTTTTTTTCAAAACAGATCCCTCTTGTTGAGTGTGTTTGTGTGTGGGGGGTTAACTAAGATTAACCATAGATTTAAAATCTTGGCTTTACAATGCGGTCTTCTGAATGCAGCAAAAATAAATCTAAAGTATGGCTCACTTCATCACAGACAGAAAAGCCCGTCAAAGACACTTTAGCAAACAACTGTGGGAACAAGATGTGTGTTTGTGGAATTCAGATTTTACCCGTTGTCAAATTTCTTTATGGAACATCTGGTGGTACAATACAAGATCTCGAATAAAGATCATCACATATCTCAGGTGATGGTCACCAAATATCACGGAACATGTTCAGTAGATTTCACGTGTTGTTTAGCAGATATTACAGAAGACCTTCTGAACCTTCATGGATGAAGTTCATCACACATCTCAGGTGATGGTCACCAAATATTATGGATGATGTTCAGTAGATTTCACGTGTTGTTTAGTACATATTACAGAAGACCTTCTGAACCTTCATGGATGAAGTTCATCACACATCTCAGGTGATGGTCACCAAATATTATGGATGATGTTCAGTAGATTTCACGTGTTGTTTAGCACATATTACAGAAGACCTTCTGAACCTTCATGGATGAAGTTCACAAGCTACTGAATCTTTGTGATGTTAACCTTATATTCTAATTCTCATTTTCCATAAAACAAGATGTGATAACGTAATGTGAGAACAGAGATTTATTGGATATAGTTTGGCTTTTCATTTTCACTGGGCTGGCCCAAGGCCTACAAATCTTCGGACCTTGGAAGCAAACGCAGTTTTCAATGCAGTTGAACAGACAAGCGAGAGTGGTCATAGAGAACAAGATGAGAATCACATGATCTGCTCTGACAGACTTGAACCGGCTGCAGCAAAGCAGTTCATCACTAATTAACCTGTCAAAGCCCAGGGAAATTAAATTTTTACAAAGAGAATGCCTGCAGTTTAATTTAACCTCAGAGAATCAATAGTTTTTTTTATTGCCCAGACGAGGTTTACCACCAATCAAAGATAATATTAAGTTTCATAGATGATGTTCACCAAATAACACAGATGATATTCTTCATCACGGATGATGTTCACCACATATCACGGATGATATTCTGCATCACAGATAAGGTTCACCACATATCAGAGGTGATATTCTGCATCACAGATAAGATATTCTACATCACAGATAAGCTTCACCACATATCACCAAAGATATCCTGCATCACAGATAAGGTTCACCACATATCACCAAAGATATTCTGCATCACAGATAAGATATTCTGCATCACAGATAAGGTTCACCACATATCACAGATGATATTCTGAATCATGGATGATGTTCTGGGCAGTATCACGGATGATGTTCAGGAGGAATCTCAAGTTTATAATATATTGTATTACCGTGTTGATAAAATAAATCACCTTTCAGATCACAAATATACAGTACATTGAAATAATATACTGTCTCACCAGGACAATGAATCCCTTTCTAGATCACTAATAATGAAAGTTCCACTATGAAGTGTGGTGTTTTAATAAATGGGTTACGAATGTGTTTTAATGAATGTGTTACGAATGTGTTTTAATGAATGTGTTACGAATTTCTCATTATCTGCTACAAGTCCTTACTGGTGGATCTAGACGTGTCTGAGACCTAAAGATATATCATCAGCCATGGAAAGCCTGGGCTTTGCATTAAGGTTAAACTGAGCTTGAATACTTGCATCCAAACAGAAAGTGTGATCAGTGGCTTGGAGCAGATGAATAGCATCCGCCAGTGCATGGGATTCCCTAAAAATAGCAGGTAATCTGTCATATTTCTTTTGTCACCATGTGAGAAATAGGGTGCTTTATGATCAGACAATAAAGAGTAGAGATGGAGAGTAAAGATGACTGAATGGACCTGAACCTATTAGTACCTACAGTAAATGGCTAAAGGTGTTGATTATTACTCCAGGCCTTGATAAGTCTTCCCTTGATGTAGAAAAATATAAAACAAATTCAAGAAATCAAATAGTTTCAATAAAACTTAGTATGAAAGGTTTATATGGCAACCTCTTTTGGTACGGTATCCACACTCCACCAGAAATGCTGAATCAAGCAAGCCCAGCGATGCAGAATGTTACATTTACTCGACAACAACCAACCAGCTCTTTGATGCAATCTTATTTTGCAAAAGATCTTGCTGTGAGATGTTTTTCTACAGGATAATGAGTTTCTGACAGGTTTGTGCCATGAGAATATACTGTAGATCAGTAAGAGACAAACAGGCATCTTTGGGCTTCACTAAAAAGAGCATGAGCAGACAATATTTCCTGGAACCTTTGGCCCATTCTCTTTGGGCAAAGGCTTGACTTGTGGTTATGGATACCTTTACTGTCACTTCCATTCATTCAGTTTTTATTTCACCATTGTTTCACCAGGTAAACCTTTTGAGAACCAATTCTCTCAGAGTTACAACCAGGCAAAAGGCAAAACAATGACAGGACAACACTGATAGATAAAAACAATCA
Source organism: Umbra pygmaea (assembly GCA_016801145.1). Classification (NCBI taxonomy): domain Eukaryota; kingdom Metazoa; phylum Chordata; class Actinopteri; order Esociformes; family Umbridae; genus Umbra; species Umbra pygmaea. Next base: position 6,835 of record JACXGM010001447.1, read on the forward strand.
AGATAACAGTCTACAATGGAATAGGTAAGAGATATGAATGTGTGGATCCAGAATGGAGAGAGATTGGGACCAGAGAAAGAGAGAGCATGGAGGGTGAGAGAGAAGTAAGGGGTGAAAGGGGAGTTTATGAGATGCAGGGAAAAGAGAGTTACCGGCAATAAAAGAAGTACGATAAAGAAGGGTAGAGGGCGGGCGAGAGAGACTGAGAGAGATTGTTGCAATAAGAGTTAACCGAAAAAGAAACTGAGAGGGCATAAAGTAAAGAGAAATGGATAGAGTGCATGTGAAAGAGAGAGAGCGTTAGCATTCGAACAGAGAGTACACAAACAAACACACCAGGGAGATGGAGTGACACAGGAATGGAACTTAAAGATGTCATAGCACTCCTCAGGTCTCAGAACGCAGAAGCCAAAGTACCAGCGAAGCGAAAATGGACTTCTGTACTTAAGTTCACTAAATCACAGCATTTCTCTCTCGATGTATTCCCTCTTTCCCTCTGCGAATAACTGGAAACGTTGAAGCCTAAAGGCACTCGGCTATTACGGAGAAAGATCATTATGATTTGTCAAACATTCCTAGATGTTATAGGAGGCCCCATCTTGAAATAATCCATGAATAATGCATGGGACTAAATAAAACATATCCAGTAGCCCTTACCTACCTTAAAAAAACATAAGCTTTCATGTAACATTAAAGACCAACCGGAGTAATGAGAATTTTCCAACAGCAAACTTCACACATTGTGACAAATCCAAACGAATGCAACACACGGGACCTCAGAGAATTTCATTTTATTTTTGTTTATAACAGACTGGCTGCCCAACGCCTTGAACATATGCAATGTCTGCCATGATCACATACAGTAATAAAGCTTGCAAATGTTGAGTTATTATCCAAAACAATGACTGGAACACATGATGCAGTGGTCTGTGCTTCAAAGGGAATATTCTTTAATTTCACACCAAGAATAACTGATGATATAAATGTTTATTGCTTTTCCCCTGCAGTGCTGAAGGTCCATGAATTATTCATTGACTATGATGCCTATATTGCATGCTCCAAATGATCTCCAAAACAAATTGCTTCATAATTACTTAGTATATCAACGTGTTGCCTGACATCATTCATTCCCGCTAAGATAAGATAAGACGGACCATATAGACTTAAACCACACGTCGGCCTAAAGCTCAAGGCTGAGTCTCTGTAATTACTGCAAAGCACTTAATGGGCTAGCCCACCATTCCACCACAAGCGCCTCGACCCCCTGCGAATAACATCATGATCCCCACAACCACAGAATACAGCTGTGCTCAAAGGTTTGCACACCCCTGGAGAATCGGTAATAATGTGCCATTTTTTAAGAAAACATAAGTGAGCAGGAAAACTTTTTTTTATTTCTCATGGGATTCATATTCAACTGTAGGTCATAACAGAATGGCACAATCATAAAACAAAACATGGCAACAAGGAAAACAATGAAATGGCCCCTGTTCAAAAGTCTGCATACCCTCAGTTTTCAATACAGTGTATTGCCCTCTTTAGCATCAATGACAGCGTGCAGTCGTTTGTGATAGTTGTCTATGAGGCCCCGAATTATTGCAGGTGGTATAGCTGCCCATTCATCTTTTGCAAAATGCCTCCAGGTCATGCAAAGTCTTTGGTCGTCTTGCATGAACTGCACGTTTGAGATCTCCCCAGAGGGGCTCGATGATATTAAGGTCAGGAGACTGTGATGGCCACTCCAGAACCTTCACCTTTTTCTGCTGTAACCACTGGAGGGTCAACTTGGCCTTGTGCTAAGGGACATTGTTGTGCAAAGTCCAAGTGTGTCCCATGCGTAGCTTTCATGCAGAAGAATGTAAATTATCTGCCAGTATTGTCCGATAACATGCTGCATTCATTTTGCCATCAATTTTCACAAGGTTCCCAGTGCCTTTAGAGCTCAGACACCCCCAAAACATTAGTGAGCCACCATCATGCTTCACATTGGGGATGGTATTCTTTTCACTAAATATTGTTGACCCCTCAACCCAAATTGTTGACCACTCCATTTGGGTGATTTCAGTTATCAGTATGTTTTACAAAGGAGCCAAACAACTTTGTGATAATGAATGGCTTCATATGATCACTATGCTTACCTAACAATCAGACTTATTGCATGAACAGTCATATTGTCAAAATCAATGCTGAAATTTCACAATTTCTGACAGGGTATGCAAACTTATGAGCACAACTGTATATAACCCAGGTCCCATAGTGGCTTTTACTGAACCACGATCTCATTCACCGGTGCGTCTTATGACGGCATTGTAAAGTACCTTTCTTCAAACACCACCAACACGTTGATATCAGGAGCCAGCGCCCGAGGGTCAAATGGGCCTGCATGGTTAATACACAGAGCCAGCAGATATTAACCCAGGTGCAGTGAAATGATGGGTGCTTCTTCTTGCTAACTACCCTGTGATTCCAGAAGGACCTAGAAGGATAACCACCACACCTAAAAGCTTTGAACTGAGAAACACCGTCACCAGGCGAGACAGACGCCTCCAATCAGCTGCCTCCACTCCCCCACTCCTTTTCGCATCCCCCACCGTAGGAGGCGCTGTAGTGAAACGCTGGCAGCCAGGGACATGCGAGGCAGTTTGTTTACAGATCCTATTACTCTAATGTGGCAGGCTCTAAATTAGCCATCCTTTAGCGCAACGCTAATCGTCTCTGAGCCCTGGCTGAGGAGCAGGCCTCTGTGCCTGGAGCAGCAGGTGGATCCCACTGGGACAAGGGGAGGAGGGGTCTCAGGGCTGGTCTGGACAGCCGGCTGGTTAGCAATGCACCTCAACCTTATCCAACACCCATGCATATAACCGCAACTTTAAAACTATCAGTCATTCAACAGAATGCATTCTTTTCAGTTTGAGATTATTTTTCGTAGAGTTAAAAAGTGCTTTACAAATGTAATGAATGAAGGCACAACTGTAAGCCAACTTGTTATGTCGCTCTCTGAATTCAAACACAGGGGTCGATGCTTAACGAGCCAGCTGGTCTAATCCTCTCCAGCCAGGAATTGTGCCTCGGGCCAAAATAATCAACCCAATTAGGACACTTCATTAAGGATTGGGGCCAAGTTCTTGTGGATTGATAAGGGGGAGCAGAGACAGGTGTAGTTATTATTTAGAGTATGAGGGACAATATTTTGTTCTGCTTTAACAGTGGTTCTCAAACCTCTCCTCGGGGACCCCCAGCCAGTCCATGTATTTGAACTACCCCTGAGCTAGCACACCTGATTCAACTTATCTACTAATCAACATGTTGTTTATTAGTGAATCGGATCTGATGGTTTAGGGCTACAGCTAAACTGTGTAACATCTGGGGGTCCCCGAGGAGAGGTTTGAGAACCACTGTGCTATACCATTGTCAGCACCAGCCTGTACTACTAAGCCTGTACTACCAGCCTGTACTACCAGCCTGTACTACCAGCCTGTACTACCAGCCTGTACTACCAGCCTGTACTACCAGCCTGTACTACCAGCCTGTACTACCAGCCTGTACTACCAGCCTGTACTACCAGCCTGTACTACTAAGCACTCTGAAATCATATTGTTCACCAGAACACTTGCTAGTGATGCCTACATGGCTTTTAATGTGAGTCTGCTCCTAACAATACAGTAATTTAATTGTAATTGAAACTTATTGTGGGTCGTTTTTAGCTACCTAGAATGCAAATAGAATGCAACGGAATGCCTGCATTTGCTATTTAAAAATAAAACCTAAATGTCTGGTAAACCAAGACTGTCTAAGTATTATTATTTTGTATAGTATATATATGTATGTATATATGTATGTAAGTATGTAAGTATGTATGTATATATGTTTATTAATTTATGGACTTAGAGATTATATTTCTATAATGAAAAGGAATTTACAAATGCAATCAATTATTATTATTATTACCAGTTTCCGCTGGCACACATGTTACCGCCTGAACAAAAGTTATCTCTGAGCAAGCCAGTGCCATCTTCGTGCCCATTGTCCACAGCAATGATCAAAGGCTGTAAGACACAGCTGACCAGCACCTCTGCTTAGACTGCTAGGCAAACAAACTGCTATGCTAACAGACTGCTCGGCCAAAAAATGCTAGGCTACCAGAATGTTAGGTAAACAAACTGCTAGGCTAACAGACTGCTAGGCAAACAAACTACTAGGCTACCAGAATGTTAGGCAAACAAACTGCTAGGCTAATGGATTGTTTGGCAAACAAACTGCTAGGCTAACAGAATGCTAGGCAAACAAACTGCTAGCCTAACAGACTGCTAGGCAAACAAACTACTAGGCTACCAGAATACTAGGCAAGAAAACTGCTAGGCTACCAGAATGCTAGACATACAAACTGCTAGGCTACCAGAATGCTAGGCAAACAAACTGCTAGGCTAACAGACTGCTAGACAAACAAACTGCTAGGCTACCAGAATGCTTGGCAAACAAACTGCTAGGCTAACAGACTGCTAGACAAACAAACTGCTAGGCTACCAGAATGTTAGGCAAACAAACTGCTAGGCTACCAGAATGCTAGACAAACAAACTGAGCAGTTTAAACAGACTGATAGGTTACCAGAAGGCTGCCAGAATGCTAGGCAAACCGACTGCTAGTCTAAAAGACAAGGCCTCACACGCTACCACAATCCTGGTGTGCTACCAGAAATGTAGATAGCAGCTACCAGGTCCAAACAGATCCTAACATTCCCAAATTACCTGTAGATTTACACTTTCTTAAAAAACTATTTATAGAAATTAGACATCTGATTTGTACTGTGAATCTTCCATAAAATCCAACAGTGAGCCGAAGCTTTCCCTGTTCTTGAGCTACTTATTGGAGCTGGATTTGGGTGTCAGACAGACAATGTGTTAAGCAGAACACTGACTATCACGTCTGACTGGGAGATTATGAATAGAGGTTTCGGAAACTCATTATAGCAACACTGACAGTACCCGTTGTCCCAGTAGATTAGTCGAATGGCGGTGGTTGAATTGACTTCTCATAATGATTTAATGGCTTCCTTGTACTAAGAACTATATTAATACATTGCAAAGCTAAAAGCCGATTACCCAAAAGTGCCTTTCAGCATTCAATTATGAACATATTTTCAATAGCCAACAGACAAATTAATATTACAATAATCTAACATTCAAATCACAGTAAGGGTAATTAACTCGAAATTGCTGAATGACAAGCAGAATTACGTACATCACTGGAATATTGGACGGTTTAATTGCAATAGGGTCGCTACATACAGGAGCCGGCTGCTATAATCTGTTGAATTCAACATTTTATACTGTGCCACCAAACATTAAAGACCCTAATGTTACTTTTGGTTGATCTCTCATATGATATCAGTTTGTAATAAAATAAAAGTACCAATGATTGTGTCCCAGTAGGTGATAATGGGTTTCCTCACAATATTACATAATCAACAAGGCATTGTGTAAACAATTGTTTTTGTGTGCAAATTAATAAAGAAAATATGTCACTTCTGGCAGAGCTGATAACAACAGAATACACTAGCGTGACTGGAGGAAGAGTCCAGACTACATTTGTTAGACTGTTTCTCTGACAGTGTGTGAGGGTGAGGGAGAGAGAGTCGGAGGGTGGAGAAAGTGTGAGAGAGGGGGAGATGGAAGGAGAGAGAGTGAGAGAGTGCTATAACGTAGTACAGACTACAGCAGATGGTGAGGATTATTCTAGACTAAAATACTCGCCGATCTGCCGAGGGAAGCCGTAGACATAAATCGCAACAAGAATCCATCTGCTAACAAACAAAGCAGGCGGAAGCGTCAAATCAACTAGTATGTTTTTCCATTAATAGATATTCCTGTTATAGATCATTTCTTTTTTGCCTCACGCCATCTGTGCTGACTCATTATCAATGTTTTTTCTTCGAACATTGGGCTTTGACAACAAAAAAGTCTGGATGTAATGGTGTCAAGTTAACAGTGGTGCCTGAGGGAAAAGGGGAGCCGGTAAGAAGGGATTTCCCGAATGGACCATTAAAAGTGTCCCAACAAATTAGATCCACAGTATTAAAACCATAGAAATAGAATGGATAGAAAGGCCATTCCAATTCAAATCAATGTAGCAATATGGTCAGAGCGGCAGCCATTTTTACGTGTACCATTCCATTGCAAAGATCTAGCGGCCTACTTCCGCATTAAACTGATTTGTGTGTTGTCACCGTGACAACTAATAACAATACCCATTTGGTTGTACTAATCGAATGACCACGCCAAGCAGTTCAATGGCCTTTCTATCCATTCTATTTCTATGATTACAACTGTCCACAGAAACAGACTTCCCATTTAGAGTAATTAGGTCCAGCTGTACACTAGAGCCAACATCACCAAGATCAGCAGTGTGGTAATGGCTGTTTACATTCTCAATGTATATTAGGATAAGTGATTTTATAACACATATGGGTACTGTGAAATAATGACTAAACTAAATAAAAGGATCATTCAGGATTTTGACAATAAAACACTTTTCATTTTGGCATTTTGTGACATGGCGCTGGTTGTAATTTATTTAAATGAACCCATCCACAACAGATTGAAACCTAGCGGTTGAAGATTTTATATTTAACATTGATTTTGGAAGCAAGCACAAAGAACAACAAGACATTAGTTAACATTGTCCTCTACTATTGCTTTTCATTTGGAAATGGATTTAAATCTTGAGTTATACAGAGCTGTTTAGAAGTAAACTACAGTGCTGTTGTGAATGAGTAGCCACATTTCCCAAAAAATACTAAATAAATGTCAGATATAGAGCTTCCCACTTTCCGCTAGCTATGGAAAACAGGGAGAGCTGCAATTGAGCTATCAGAAAGCAACTACACAAGCACGCTTTTTAATGGACATTTTAGTTTTTTTATGTGCCAAAAAACAAATTAGGAATTTAGAAGATTTTGAGTTATACAGAGTTGCATAAAAGTAAACTACACTATTGTTGTTTTTAAGGAGATGTCACATTAAAAAATATATATAATATATAGCCCTGATTCAATCCAGTTACCTACGGATTTGGAGAATGCCATAGTAGTGATGAGCTACAGCAGACGGTCATGTGTTCAGCAAATTCCACGGGTTAGAATATGCATGTAGAGGTGTTATTTGATTTTCTATGTGTTGACATGATCAATGTAATTATGAAACTTGGTTGTCTTGTCAGAAACATATGCCTTTCACAGAAGATTGGGAAAAAAATGCTTTGTAGAGCCAGAGAAAACATCTGTAACATACAAACAAATGCAAAACACAAAAAAGCTTGAACAGACAGACTGTTCCATTGTGTCCAGAATTATTTTAGAGTTTCCATTTACAATCCAGGAAGAAGTCATCAACAACCACATCCCCATTGTTGCATTCAAATAGACACTTAAAAACATTGTGGTTATAGTCATTTTCAACGATGAAGAGAAGAATTATTTAGAAGATTAAAAATAGCATTTGAAAAACTGTGACATGAAAAAAGTCAATGGTATCAGACTTTGACCCTTTCAGATTTTTTTTGGGGAAAGCAAACTACACACACATCTCATACAACATCGCATTCTGTATTGTCCAATCACAGAGCAGATACAAGTCACCTGACCACTGGGTTAATTTCTCATAAAATTATATGACAAACTGTAATTCAATTGGTTTCACTTCGGTCTTTAGTGTCTGAAACACAATATTGATTTTAATAATAATTATAATAAAAAATATACTTGATCCTATTTTGTTTGAGTTTCAGATTATTGCCAGATTCATTCTAAGTGAGACCCAACAGGCTACATTACTGTAATAATGATCAGGTTTATCGAGATAAGACAAATCTACATCAGCTTGGTTGCCCCTTATTTTCTGGTACCTTTCAGACTTGACAAATCTGAATACAATTCTTGCCGTAGTCTGAATATTTCTTAAGTGTTAAATTCAAAACACATTTACTGCATGTTTATAAAATGAGCATTCTTAACTTTGCCTACATTTAAATGCATCTCCACCACTGCATTTCTCCACTCCATCACTTTACGCAAACATAATCAATAACTGTTCAGAAAAGTTACCTGTTCCTGTGTGTAGATCAAACCTTGAACCTAAGAAAAGAGACAAGAAAACAATACTTAATGTTGAGGCACATTTAATAATGCAAGCAATAGATGTTATGCATTAAAGATGAAGTATTTCAAATAATGTAGTTCAAGAACATGAAGAGCCGTTGCCTTTCAAAATGCACACATCTAAAGTGAATTCCTGGAGAAACTTGTCACAAATATTTCTTGCGCTATTGGGTTTATTCATTCAATGGGGGGTGAAATAAGAACAGTAATTGATGAGAACTCAATTCACCCTGCTCTATTTGTGGCAGCCCGTCACAATCTATGTATTGACTCAAATTCCGAACGCTGTATCAGATGGGACACTTAATTAAAAAACCTGGTACAGCAATGAAATGTAATTACAGTCCATGGATCTGCCCCAACACACCCCTGGCTCGCATGGCAAAAGGGATCAAGCTTTGCCTCATCGCCATCTCATACACTGAACTGATGAAATTACTCCATCGCACAATTGACTGGTTTTCCACAAACTGTCAATACAATGAGCAGCGGTGTAGCCATGGTGATTGTATGTAAATGACCACATTGTGGATTGACCATTCAGACATACGCATCAGCCGTCTCAATACAAGCAAAGCTACGGACTCTATATATACATCAGGGCTTTCATTATAGAATTATCTGTCAATTTCTATTGACCGATTAGCTTGTACTGTACATTCATTTCTTGCATTCATTTGCATGGTGTTTAATAATACATGCTTTGGGATTTAGTATGTGAATCTTTAATTTGCAGGTTGAGGAATACAAGCTTAAGCATTGCCACCTACATGGCCAATGGAGGACATTTCTGTGTATTATTTCTTTATTCCTGATACTTCCAACTGTCCTGGAGATGCATTATAACAAAGAACACATTTACTTATAGTTCCGGTAACCACTCAAGGGAGGCAGAGATAAAGCCGGCTCATCTGTTGTTTTTTTAAAGCCTGGCATTCTGCTTTGACAGAAGATGTAAGCTACAGCAGCCCAATAACAGGCTCTTCTCAGACGTTACGCTACAAGGCTGCTAACGAGAGAGTGCAGTATGGGCAGACCCTCACAGAATTCACACAGTGGGCCCATGTTTTTAACGGCCACAAAGAACAGAGGGCATCCATGGCTGGCTCCAGCAAACTGAAGGAAATCGTGAAACACTGGCTTTCATGAACTTTGCTCAGGGGGAAAGCATGGAGATCCTTTGATGCTCTCCCAGCTGAAATCCACACATCTTAGAGCAGAACTCTTAGAACCTGGGATGAGCCCTAGTGTACCAATGACGGGCCTGGATCTAATCTGACATTCCATCTAAACACAGCGTGTGCTGAGAAACCTAAACGTACCGCTGTGGGTTTTAAATTTGAGTGTCTGTTGTTTGTACAGGAAATGTTCCACTCGGCTTCAACGGCGTGTAACGGAAGGAACATCACACATAAGCAGCATTTACGGTACTAGAACCCCTTTTGATGTGTGTCCTTACAATCAGTATAGAATATGAATAATGAACTACTTTCCCAAGATGGTTGTTGTTTTCTAAAGGTGCATTACCTTTTGTTGTTTACCTGACAACTTACATGACATTGCAATTCCACACCATGAATCCGCTGGACTACGGACCGCTGTCTCGTGAGTTCAGTCAGTATAGAGAGCAAAGTGTTGCAAATACCTAAGGATGTGTGGACTCACAAGGATCTAAAAAGAGTTCTTCAGTTGGCCCCATAGGGAAATCCTTAGAATAGTTCCCAGAAAGAAATTATATGGTTACTGTACATATAGAACCTACATATGCATATACAGTCAGGGTCAAATATTTTCAGAATGTCACAGGTATTGGTCTCCACAAACTTTTTCTGCATCAGTGTTCTTAGATTTTTTTTTCAGTAGTTGATGGTATACTGAAGTATAATTACAAGCATTCCATAAGTGTCAAAGGCTTTTTTTGACATTACATTAAAGGACAACTCAGGCGCAAAATGAACCTAGGGGATAATAACACATTGTTACCAATTCGACCTTTCTCTGGAATATGTTTTCATGTTAATCGAATATGCCCAGTTTTAGTGTGAACTCTTAATTACCTTATAACGCTAGTTGTGAGGGCATGGATGAAGTAAAAAGAAATCACTATTTTATACCACTAACAAGGCTCAAAATAGACCCACACTTCCACGGTAGCATAATGAGGCTCCCTACATGCAAACCGAAGCATTGAGGAATTTGTAAGTGTAAAGACAGTTTATTAAAAAGAGTTTAAAAGACAGTACCATGTATAGTAACATGTATACAGCCAGGCGCCATCTTGGGAAAACAGACTCAACCAGTCGAACCACAAACTCTGTGCTACGTGAGCTGAACTGTGAGCTGAACTGTGAGCAAAATGTGTTTGACTTTTTCGCATCATCAGCTGTAAGTCTTGCTCATTGATCTCATTGTGCTATTTTGAGCCTTGTTAGTGGTATAAAATAGCGATTTATTTTTACTTTATCCTGTACCTTTTGCAGAATATCCATCTGTCCCTGATGTTTTTTCCTGGAGAGAAGTGGCTTCTTTGCTGCCCTTTTTGACACCATGTCTTACACCAAATGTCTTCGCCTCACAGTGCATGCAAATGCACTCACACCTGCCTGCTGTCATTCCTGATTAAATCTGCACTGGCGGTGCCCCGATCCTGCAGCTGAATCAACTTTAGGAGATGGTCCTGGCACTTGCTGGACTTTCTTGGGTGCCCTGACACCTTCTTCACAACAATTAAACCTCTGTCCTTGAAGTTCTTTATGATCCGATAAATGATTGACTTAGGTACAATCTTACTAGCAGCAATGTTCTTGCTGTAAAGCCCTTTTTGTGCAAAGCAATGATGATGGCACGTGTTTCCTTGCAGGTAACCATGGTTGACAGAGGAAGAACAATGATTTCAAGCACCACCCTCCTTTTAAAGCTTCCAGTCTGTTATTCTAACTCAATCAGCATGACAGAGTGATCTCCAGCCTTGTCCTCCTCAACACTCTCACCTGTGTTAACGAGACAATCACTGACATGATGGCAGCTGGTGCTTTTGTGGCAGGGCTGAAATGCATTGGAAATGGTTTTTGGGGGATTTAGTTAATTTTCATGGCAAAGAAGGACTTTGCAATTCATTGCAATTAATCTGATCACTCTTCATGACATTCTGGAGTATATGCAAATTGCCATCATCAACACTGAGGCTGCAGACTTTGTGAAAATTATTATTTGTGAAATTCTCAAAACTTTTGACCGGTAGAACCCTTTCCACTGAGGAATCTCCATGAAATCATAAAAGGGTTCTATATGTAACCAAAAAGGGTTCTTCTGACTTCAGTAGTGGAACAACTCAGAACAACAATACAGAACACAGTCAAGATTTTAAGCCTTCATGACTTCAGTAGTGGGACAATACTGAACAACAACACGGCCCGTTCCACAAAGCCTCAGGATCTTCTACATGAACTAGCAACGACATATAAAGCTGACATTTTGCCTCAATGCTTCTATATTGAGAACAGTCAGGGCTATCACTATTGATTTTAATAATACCTGCCATATCGCTAAAGTGCTCTCATTTCATAGATGAAGGGGCAATCATTTTATCAGCTGTCAAGGCAGTGGCCTGTGAAGAAGGCTATTTTCAAGCGCATATGCTGTTAGCAAAGTAGATATATTGGTAGACTAGGTGCAATTCTGACAAATAGCTGCAGTGAATTCTACCTGCAGTGTATTATTTCTACAATGAAAGGTAACAAAATGTGTTTCTCTGGATATTTAAAGAAATAGCTAAGTTGTCGTATACCTGCCGTGAATAAAGACAATGAGATGTATTATATCTGAGACTCAGCCATTATTGTGTAAATCTTACTCATGCATGTTCATCATCAGACCTTCTCTTTTTTAATTGTATATTGATGAAATTCAATCGGTTGTAAAATGCTACTGCAGTACAAAAGTGCTCTGTCAACCAAATATTCCATAACACGGTTAAAACCATACATTTTAATATTTGACCACCAGATAGTTATACCAACCATACCAGTACATTTTTATTAAATAGGTCCCTCTGAAATTAATAACAATCTTTGCAGCAATTTGGTGAGAACTCCAACCTATTACCTAGACAAACAATTGGCCACTTACAGCCAAGCCGATTAAAAAGAATGTCAGTTACCATGGCGACAGCTGCTAGAGCCCTGCCACTGTACAAGTATGACAAAATTAGATGTATTAAGAAGTGTCGAAACTGTTGATGTCATTGTTAATTTTAATTTGGAGCATCTGTTTTTCATGTTTAACAACACTGTAATTAGCAGCGCCAGTTCGCTCATATTCCCTTTGCTGGTTTTTGTTGTTCACAGAAGAATGAAAGGTGTGGTTTTATTCAAGGAAACGTGAAGATAGAAAGGAAAATTTGCATAGAAAAATGCATCATGATTTGAAACCAAAGAATAGTTTGTCAGTGAAAAGTGTGTTACAAATGTGAACTGATTCAGTAATGACTGTAAAAACAGGTGACAGAACAAAAGGGATATGGAAGCCAGCTGATAGTGAAAGAAGCTGTGAAGCAAACAACAACACAAGGGCTGTGTAAAAGGGGCAGTACTTGCAGACATTAGAAAAAGATGTTCAAGGTTAAGTTTAGGTATCAACCAATTCAAATCGTTGACAATCGTTGTTCCCGTTACATTGTTTGACAATCAGAAAGGGGCCCTTCAAATTTGCTGACGTTATAATGCCGAAAATACACTCACCAGCCACTTCATTAGGTACACTTGTTCAACGACTCATTAACACAAATATCTAATAAGCCAATCACCTGGCAGCAAGTGAATGCATTTAGGCATGTAGACATGGTCGAGACGATTTGCCGAACTCTAATCTAAGAATGGGGAAGAAAGTTGACTTTAGAGACTTTGAACATGGCATGGTTGTTGATGCCAGACAGGCTAGTTTAAATATTTCAGAATGTGCTGATCTACTGGGGTTTTCCCACACAACCATCTCTAGTGTTTACAGAGAATGGTCTGAAAAAGAGACGATATCTAGTGAGCGGCAGTGCTCTGGGTGAAAATGCCTGGTTGATGACAGAGGTCAGAGGAGCTGGTTTGACCTGATAGACAGCCAACAGTAACTCAACCACGTATTACAACCAAGATATGCAGAAGAGCATCTCTGAACGTACAACACATCATACCTTGAAGCAAATGGGCTACAGTGGAAGGCCACACTGGGTGCCACTCATGTGGAAACAGAGGCTACACAGTAAAAACTACCACTGGACCTATATAAACACTGAATGTTCATTTAATACTGACGTTTTTGTTGTGTACAATTTGCACCGGCCCACCAAAATTGGACAATAGAAAATTGAAAAAACGTTGCCTTGTCTGATGAGTCTTGATTTCTGATGCGACATGGATCAAAATCTCTGAGGAATACTTACAGCACCTTGTTGAATCTATGCCACAAAGAATGAAGGCAGTTCTGACGGCAAAAGGGGGTCCAACCCGGTACTAGCGAGGTGTACCTAATGAAGTGACCCATAAGTGTATATAGGGGTCTTAACAAATGTATTTTGTGATGACAAACTTTGAACTGTACTGGCATTACCAATGGAATATACTTAAAATGAAAATATCTAAATAAACATGTACTATAGACAAGCAGCCATACACAGTTGGATATTTCATGCTGATTGGAGAAGAGCTGTAGATCCCTCCCCTGTCATTCTCGCCTGTTAAGTAAGAAACGGAACATGTGACTCTGTCCCAACCCGGCAACATCACGTCAGAAACACATCAACCTGTGAAATGCCTTGTTCTTTCTTTTCATGGTTGAAGGGGATTTAGTGATGACACCCAGCTACCGAGAGGCCAGAAAAGTCTGAAGGCCACTGGTTTTAGCCAACACAGAGAGTCATGTTTCCAGGTATGTTTTATGCCTAATGGTGGAACCCTAATATAACCATATTTAATATGATACTGCTATCTGGTGAGATCCTCTGTCCTCCAAAGACACCATTTGACAGATACAGAGTTAGATGCAGCCAGCAGGTCATTTACAGTGCAGTCGTTGCCCTGCCTTCATATCTAAAAACAGCTCATTCACATGCTTCCTACAGCCTCCTAGACACACACTCTCCAGTAGCAAATAGACTCTTACAGGTATCATAACTAAATTTGACCCAGTTTCACACAGCAGGAACGATTTGCCAGAAATGACCACGTTTGGATATAAATTCTAATGAATGTACAGTAAATGCTGTTGTATGGACTGATGTATTTATAGATAGTTTGATATTATAAAGAGGAAATTACAAACTATAGAACCCCTTGCTAAAACCAAAAATGTTTAACAACAGTCTATTTCTTGTAATAAATAACAACAACCTTACTGCAACAACAGCAATAGTCAAATTTTGACACAGCATATGTAGCGTTTAGAGTGAACTCACAGTGATTGGAAGCAAATGGAACCAATCTGATCACACATCATTCATCTGTAGGAACACAACATATGGTGGCACACTTCCTTTTTAGCTCCAGCACATGACTAGGGTTTAAATAACCTGTTGTCACTACTAGTGTGTCTAGCTACTCGTTCCAGCTCAGTAGAAGCTCCCATTCAATTCTTTCTGAGTTACATTTACTGTAAGTCATTTAGCAGATGCCCTCAACCAGAGTGTCTTACAGCAGCGAGTGGCTAAATTACTTTACGTTTTCCTTCCTGGCCCACCAGGGAATTGAAAACACAACAATGACATGGATTTTCTACCAACTGAGGGACATGACACTGTGGTTTGTTCAGACCCAGTCTATTTACGTGTTTCAATAACAGCAGGGTTTAAATACAAGCACAACTTGATTGTATTGTCATGCCAAAAAAAAACAGCACAAAGGTGTTTGAACCTGATTTCATTATTGAGGAATTTAAGGTTTTTCTTTCACATTAATTAATAATATGTGTGTATGTGATCCACATTTATGTGTAAAGTAGGACCTGCTGTCGACATAAAGGTTAAAGAACTAAAGAGCCATCAGTCCCCAGGAGGGCTTTTGGCAGGTCCCCACTAGGGGAAAAGTTCTTTCTGGTTCAGCAGGTTGGTTCAGGGAAGTAGAGATTAAGGGGTTCATTTAAGGTTTAGGTATTAGCTGGTTAATGTACAGTAAATGTAGTTTATTTGTCACATGCACAAAAGAAAGATGTATTTGCATGTACACTGAAACTCTTATACAAACTTCAGCAATGCTGTAGTGAAAAAAGTGCAAAAATAACACTAAGAAACAATATAATACTGTAAAACAGAAAAGAGAGAAATCAAACCAATATACAGGTCTGTCCATGTAAACAGTTACACAAAATATGATCATGTGTGACGGTCCAGGTCAAATTGAATTGTTGATATTGTCTGTGTACTATAATCCATAGTGGCTTTATGTTGCCAATGAATTGACCATGACGTATTATGAAGGGCAGGGAAGTTAGGGAATTATTGTGGATTATGAACACAAGGATTCTTTACAACAATTCAATAATGAGGAACCTTTAGTTATTGAAATGTCCCCTTCAAATGTACATTACATCTGTATTGTGTAATTAACAGGATCTGGGCAGGATGCTAAAACATGTTTTCCTTTATTCAGAGTGATTTGTTTGTTTTATTTTGCCTCTACTCCCTCTTGGGCCCTAACCTAGATTGCAGCACAAAGACCATTAAGCATTAATGATCCAACCTTTTAATATTCCTCATATATAATTAAATTGCACTTAAATTAACATAAATATTTAACAAAATTATATTGTGAAATGTTTGTATGGCTGTATACAAACAGCTTAATCCAATATGCACCCCAAAATAACTTTTACCTAGCCCACTACTCCTTGCAAAACCATAACGTAATGATTTACCAAGGCACAAAATGGTAAGGTACAATAAAAGTAGTGAATTATCCAAAATAAATAAACCAATCAGTAATGTCTTCTATCACCAGGCTGCCCTCCAGTGATTTCATCACAACCACCAATTTTAGAACAGAGGCTTGCTACAGTACATTCTAATCAATTAATCCATTAATCAGAAAAGTCAGTGCTGCAAAGAAGAAAATATAATTAAACGTAATAAACATAATTTACAAAGAGAACAGAATTGGTGTCTATGAAACTATTTTATGTACTCTTTGAAAAACTAGGATTAAATACATGCAAACTACTTGTGCCTTATTATTTAAATATAGACAGCTTTTTGAGTAACTATTACCTACAGTATAGTAACCATGTAGACAGAATGTAACTCACAAACCAAATACGCAACAGCTCTCCTGCTGCACGGTGAATATAGACACGCTGTAATATTCAAAGGAGGGTTTCTAGAACGGTTGTGGAACCACTTTGACTGATGCATGGAAACAATATCAAACATTACCAATCCTGGATCCAAGGATTACACATTTTTTATGGTTGCTTTAGAATATTTTCGCAAATCTTAACACCCCAGGAAAAGCATAGGCACAGTTTTAAATCTTAACACCCCAGGAAAAGCATAGGCTCAGTTTTAAATCTTAACACCCCAGGAAAAGCATAGGCTCAGTTTTAAATCTTAACACCCCAGGAAAAGCATAAGCACAGTTTTAAATCTTAACACCCCAGGAAAAGCATAGGCATAGTTTTAAATCTTAACACCCCAGGAAAAGCATAGGCTCAGTTTTAAATCTTAACACCCCAGGAAAAGCATAGGCTCAGTTTTAAATCTTAACACCCCAGGAAAAGCATAGGCACAGTTTTAAATCTTAACACCCCAGGAAAAGCATAGGCACAGTTTTAAATCTTAACACCCCAGGAAAAGCATAGGCACAGTTTTAAATCTTAACACCCCAGGAAAAGCATAGGCTCAGTTTTTGAAAGCAAAACCTTACTGCTGAAACAAGACTAATCTGTAACAACAGTTCATCTTAATTCCCATTAACCAAAGAGGAGAAACGTTTTGCGGTTTATCTAGAGCAGTGGTTTTCTAAACACTCTTGAGGACCCCAGCAATTCCATGTATTCTCCATTACCCCAGCCATTCCATGCATTCTCCAAAATTGTATTCTCCATCATGTGCAATACTACTACAGTAGCCTTCTAATATCTGTGTGTGTCCTTTCTGTGTTTTCTTGGTCTTTTCATCAATATCAGTTCAACATTTTTTATCCTTTCTGAGGTAATAAAAAATGTTAATGACTTGTCATTTGAATTAAGTAAAATTTCAGTTTGTTTTAGCAGTTCAGTTAAGTAGCCATAAGTATTAATGTTATGTAACTACTGAGTAATTGAATCATCTGTCCTTGACAAATAACCATAACAATACATGTACAATTGTGCAGTTAATGAACTAGCTTAGTTCAGCAGGGAAGACCGAGAGAGGTATTTTATAGATTGACGGAATACTCAATCAGCGTGGTCACATGTTTATTATGCAGCAACAGTCACATGTTTATTATGCAGCGTGATCACATGGTTATTATGCAGCATGGTCACATGGTTATTTCGCAGCATGTTCACATGGTTATTATGCAGCGTGGTCACATGGTTATTTCGCAGCATGTTTACATGGTTATTATGCAGCGTGGTCACATGGTTATTATGCAGCATGGTCACATGGTTATTTCGCAGCATGTTCACATGTTTATTATGCAGCGTGGTCACATGGTTATTACGCAGCATGTTCACATGTTTATTATGCAGCGTGGTCACATGGTTATTTCGCAGCATGTTTACATGTTTATTATGCAGCATGGTCACATGGTTATTTCGCAACATGTTCACATGGTTATTATGCAGCGTGGTCACATGGTTATTTCGCAACATGTTCACATGGTTATTATGCAGCGTGGTCACATGGTTATTTCGCAGCATGTTCACATGTTTATTATGGAGCATGGTCACATGGTTATTACGCAGCATATTTAAATGTCAGTTGACGTATCTGCGTAAGATTACTCTGCTTCAGTGCAGCCTCCCGCCCTCCCCTGCCTTCACCAGTTGGTTCTGTATGGGTTCTGTTCTGGTTCTATGTTATAAGGTTTCTCGGGGGTTTGGTACTGCGTGCCAGGCTCATCGATCAACATTATTGTTATTTAATAACTGTGTTACAGGTTGTAAATAAAAGCAATGTATGTACACTGTATTACTGTGTTTCGGTGTGGTTGCCCTAATGTACAGAACCATTTGCCAAAGAATCAAGGCATACTGTAGTATGTGTTATGTCATTATATATCTTATATTTTTTAAGTGTTGTTAATCTTAATTGTGGTGCTTTCTTGCTGAAGTGCAGTCATCTTAAGATAGATAGGTGGAACAAACTATGTTTTAGAATTTTTTCAGAGTTTGCTGAAACGGGGAAGGGCCTGTTTTTCCACATTTGGATTGTCAACACAGAACATGTTTGTGTGGGCAGAGCAGTAGATGTTCAATCACAATAGTGGGGCAGCTGACAGACCAGATGTTGGAGAAGATATATTAGAACTGCTATTTGAAATACTGCAGTGCTTCACTTCTTCTTTACAACCATTACTTTTAAATGGCAAATCCTTCATCTTTAAAGGTTACTATCGAGCTATAACATTCAAGCAACATACAGATGGTAAAAAAATAAAGAGACACATGAATAGAATTTACTTTGAAAGATTATAAGCATTGATATTACAGAGCACTTAAGGCTAGTCAAAATAATTCTACTGTCAGGCTCCTTTCAAGGGAGTTGGATGAGGACTGGTTTCTGTGTAGTGTCTCTCCTGTGTGTAGTGTCTCTCCTGTGTGTAGTGTCTCTCCTGTGTGTAGTGTCTCTCCTATGTGTAGTGTCGTCCTGTGTGTAGTGTCTCCCCTGTGTGTGTGTAGTGTCTCTCCTATGCGTAGTGTCTATACTGTGTGTGCTGTTTATGTCCTGTGTGCATTGTGAGTTGAATTATGTGTGTACTGTTTATATTCAGTTCCCGCTCTTTCAGTCAGATGACTTCATCACATGAGTTCATTATCCAATAGCATTTCTTAATTAATCCCACAGCTGCAAGCCACATTATCAGTGTATTTCAGTCCTGTTTTCTGTAGCTGTCGGGTATCGTTAACGTCAATCTGTCTTAGTGTGTGTATTGATGATCTCTGGATACACTTATTTTTCGATATTAAAACACTGTTTGCTTTCAATTACTCCTTGACGCGTTTGTCTCCACTCCTTCACGCACCAATGGAATATTATTGTGACACTAACAAATGAGGGCTCTAAACTACAATGGTGTTTTAAACATTTTATAGACGATTAGGCTATTTTTTTTCATTTTATTTGTTTGAAATTGCACTGTTAGCCTACTGTCGACCTACTAAAGGTGATGCTGGTATGAACAATCTGTTATAGCCACTAGTTACCCAAATGGTTATTCTGTAGAATGTGTAGGTCTATTACTGATAATGTTCTGCCATTCCAACTATTTAACAAAATATTAATAATAATGATGCAACATCGTAGCCAGTTGTCAACAGCACTGAAGCAAAAAATATCTTTACATTTACATCACCTATTAAACGGTCTGATGCAGAATGACCTAAAGGGGCATTTAGCATTAAGCTGTCTCCTAGGGGCATTTAAAGGGGCATTTAGCTGTCTCCTAGCAACCATTCAGTACTGTTGACATGCTCTAACCTCTAGGCTATCTGCTAGCAACCATTCAGCACTGTTGATCTAACCTCTAGACCATTTGCTAGCAACCATTCGGTACAATTTAGATGCTTTAAGCTCTAGGCTATCTGCTAGCATTCAGTACTGTTGAGATGCTCTAACCTCTAGGCTATTTGCTAGCAACCATTCAGTACTGTTGCGATGCTTTAAGCCTCTAGAGCTAGGCAATTAGCTAGCAACCATTCGGTACTATTCAGATGCTTTAACCTCTAGGCTATTTACTAGCAACCATTAAGTACTGTTGAGATGCTCTAACCTCTAGGCTATCTGCACAATATGGCAGGCCCATGCAGACCATATCTAGCATCATATCATTCTCACCCATTGTCCTATTTTCTCAAATTCCTTTCCTTATTATTTATTCATCATACTTTTTTTATTCAGGGAAATCACCTTTGAAACCACTTGTGTCATTCTCAAGGAGCTCTAACACAGTTT
>JACXGM010001447.1:40488-55260 GCA_016801145.1 Umbra pygmaea
TCCCATCCACTCTGGGTCTCGTCCACTCTGGGTCCCATCATTTCTGGGTCCAGTCCACTCTGGGTCTCGTCCACTCTGGGTCCCGTCCACTCTGCGTCCCATCCACTCTGGGTCTCGTCCATTCTGGGTCCCATCATTTCTGGGTCCAGTCCACTCTGAGTCACGTCCACTCTGGGTCCCGTCCACTCTGCGTCCCATCTACTCTGGGTCTCGTCCACTCTGGGTCCTGTCCACTCTGCATCCCATCCACTCTGGGTCCAATCCACTCTGAGCCCCGTCCACTCTGGGTCCCGTCCACTCTGGGTCCCGTCCACTACCACACACTTGTAGCATGAGGACCATTTGGATGTAGCCAGGTGTAACAGACCAACACAGTCACAGAGCCTTAGTTGGATGTTTCTTGTCCATACAGGAAGCCACATTGTCACGATTTAAAATGTCAAAACGGTGAAACAGAACTAAACTATCTTTTGGTATGTAGGCATTTGAGGAAGTCCACATGCCAAGGCAGGATAGAGTTAAAGCTCCAGGATGCTCACTCCCTGCCATGTGCTGGGTATTACCAGACACTCTACCTTCTGACCCACTGATTCCTGTGAACCTTCAGCTTTAGAAACAAACAATCCCAGCTAATGCCCTGATACAGTACTGATCCTCCATCAGACATTATAAAAATGGGTGGTTCAAGCACTGAATATTTAAAGCTGTGGCACATTACTCTGTATACAACACATACAACCAAAAATAAACAACTTTTTTAATTATGTTAGCAAACCCTTAATAATACCACTAGAGAACAACAGGGGTTTGTAATATATGGGAAAAATATTACCTTGGATAAGGACATCTCCGTTGGGACCGTGCATAAAAACATCCAATAGCTGTTATACAGTATATTGAGTATAAATCAAAATAGTTGTGGTATATTGAGCATATATCACACCATGCCTTATTGCTTCAATGTTGGCGGATTATTAGAGAAGAAGGGTAACAGTACCTAAATTGTTACTGTAAATGTAGTTCCTGTTATATGTAGAATCATTATTATTATTAACCTTTAATTATCCAGGGAAGACAGACTGAGACCAGAGTATCTTTTACAGATGTGCCATGTGATAAAAACAATTCAACAATAGGGTTAGAGTTAGACACAGATAAAAACATTCAGAGTTAACAATAAAAACGTCAGGTTACAGACATTTAAATTTTCTTATAGGAACTAAATCCTTTAGTATAAGTTTTCTCTGAATATTATTCCATGAGTGTTTATAGCTGGAACAGCCAGAAGAGGAATGGCCACCCCACTGAGTCTGGATCCTCTCTAGGTTTCTTCCTAGGAGTTTTTCCAAGCCACTGGGCTTCAATGCCACATTGTTACTTGCTTTTTGGGGTTCTAGGCTGGGTGTCTGTAAAAGCACTTTGTGAGGGCTTTATAAAATACATTTGATTGATTGATTATAAGACATGGTATTCAAACGCAGTTTTCCTAACTCAGAGTTGACCCGTGGTGTCTCTAGCAGTACAAATTCTAACATTAAATGATTCACCACTGAAATACAGTAGCTAAGAAGTTTCTGTATACAGCCTTAAAGGTACAATATGTAGTTTTCCAAAACAATAACAAAAGACGTACTTTGCATTAAAAAAGCAAACATCACTATACCTATATTATATATATTTCTTATTTGTGTACTTACATTATCCTAAATGTTTCCACCAACTTTTAAATCCAGAGAAATTTGTAATACAATTCGAAGACACGGGATGTTTAATT
Organism: Umbra pygmaea; assembly: GCA_016801145.1. Lineage (NCBI taxonomy): Eukaryota > Metazoa > Chordata > Actinopteri > Esociformes > Umbridae > Umbra > Umbra pygmaea. Next base: position 42,263 of record JACXGM010001447.1, read on the forward strand.
TTGTCTTCCGTCAATGGCATCATAGAACCTTTGACTGCTCTAGTTGTTCTAACTTCCAGGGAGCCGCCAAACATAACGTGAATAAAGTTATAATATTTGTAACAATACATTACTTTGTCAGTGAACATTTTTTCTGCCAGAGGTGCTAGATTGGAAGGTTGTCATTGACGACGATAATAAAACCCATGATCCCACGTTACTTCCCGACTTCATCCAAGTACGTCTTTTGCTATTGTTTTGACTGAGAGCCCCCTGGTGGCCAAAAACTACATATTGTACGTTTAAACAAACATCACTGTCTGGACCTTCTAAAACTCAAATAACAACTGGTCTGTGAAAGGTGAAGGATTAAATGGGATTTTTTTTCTCCATTTGAGTCAGTGCAGAAATTGAGAATTACGACACAAGACAGTTTTTGTTTCACCAACAACTATATACACACAGGAGGTTTGTCAAAACTTGCATGCAATTTCATGGCAAGTCACTGTAGCTGAAACTCAGAAATGCAAGTTCAGGACATCCTTAGTGTGCTACTACAGAAGGATAAAAAGCTTCTAAAAGATGTATAACCACAGGGACAAAACTGAGAACAGGAAACCAACCTAAAAGATCGGGTTAGTGTCTCTTCTCAACTAATGTCACAACAGCAAGATTTGGATGTGTCCTCATGCTCAGATGGACACCGATCTACCGGATGTATGAATCTGAAGTTTCAGGGAAATGTATCCACTCGCCTTTGGAAAGACTTCCAAGGGTTGAGCAGCCAATATAGCCATGAAAATACGCTGAAAATTTGTAAGGTTTATTCATTGATAAAATACCTCATTACAGGTTCTTGTTTTTAGAAGTAGAATGAGTCACGAAAAGAATGGACTACATTTTTTTGTTTACCATTTGGCAAATTTTTTTAATAATTGCATTTGTTTCAAAGAAAAGCAGAGATAATTAATTACCCACTTCCCAGAGTATCTGCTGCTTGACAGAAAAACACCAGAACCTTACAATATCACCCACTAATATCTTACAAGCTTCAGGTTTGGCTCCGCCCACCTGCTTTTATAGGTTCTGTCCAGTTAGTTTCACCAGACTCACATTGAAAAAGACAGTTGGTGGGCTATCTTGGTTATCTTCATAACGTATGCAAATAGTCTAGTCTAGTTGTTAGTCATTCCGTCTCAACATTTCTTTATCCACTGCCTTACTTTCTGGCACAAACTGTCAGTTATTTCTTACTGTATGTCTCACTGTGTCATGTTGTGTGTATTCTTAAGCACATATTAACGTGATAAGTAAGAACCAAGCCTAGACCACCATCACTTGACTAAAGAAGTTTATATTTTTTGTTGCATTAACTTGGATCAACTGCCGCAAGCTACTCTTCTGGGTGTTGTTAGATTCCTGAGCAGGCAACTGTCTGCCAGCCCTTTCTCTTAAATATCTCCATGATTAATTCAGCAATATCCCCATAACCAACTATAACAGTCATATTCAGCCGGCCCGTCCTCTCGGCTTGTCTCTGTCGCTCATGCACATGCACTTTGCAAGCTGTCCCAAAGGTCTTTTAATTTTTGAAATGCTATTTTTATCTTTGAAAATAATCGAGGTGGAAACTTCCATCTGTCCTACACACGTTCCAGCTGCTCCTATTAAGTTGGAATGGTTTGTTCTCTTCAGCAACCATTTCCCAGAAAAAAAAACAAATCTGTTCAGCACATATTTAATCAATAAATTGTACTTGAAAGGGTTGGTAAAACAATTATGGATTATGTCAATCACACCTCTCTAAGTAAGTCTTTTCCTCTCAGACATTCCTATAACATGCCAGTCAAACTTATCTGTAGGTTGCAAGTTTTAATCTCAGAACTAACTAATTAAAAAATATATATTTTGCAATCGAGCAAGGCACTTAGCCCTACTTGCTCCTGTGTGTCGCTCTGGATAAAATCATCTGTTAAATGACTGTAAAATGTAATGCGGTCAGGGAATGAGTAACATGCTTCTGCTGGGGTTTGGGTACTTGGGGATACGTTTATTTAGTATGCAGTACCTGCAGGGAAACTCGGGTGTTACAATGCATAGGTGTCAAAATTATGCAGATTACATATCAGTCAGTATCTTAATGTGGTTATAAATTGTTCCTTTTTGCAGGTTTAAATGTTCAGGCCAATCCCTCAATTTCGAAACTCAGCATTTAACTCACATGGTGTTGTGCCGAACTCCAAAAGACTAGCAAGCAAATTGGGGGGGTACCACTTCGGATCATTATAAATTGTTGAACTGGTTAAAATGTTGAATTGGTTCTCAGACCTTCTGGCTATCTGGTGAAACCGTTAGAGCAGGGCCGTGAAGAGACACGATTTCACAAGCAAAACCAATCTGCCATTTATTCTGTCTTCCAAAAGTCCAGTAAACCCGCTCTGAGGGAAGAAAGAAAATCCACGTCACTTCATGTACCTATTTGAGTGGACTGGGTCGGCTGTCCTCTCATTCGCCAGGCCCTAGATAATTGACAGGAATGCAACATTTATGCAGTAAGGCTACAGGACACCCTACTTTTGCAGCTAAAGGACAGATGGATTGAAAGGACCTGGAGATAAAGACAGAACCAATGGGACTACATGTTACAGTTGTGTGTAGACTAAACAGGTCCGTGTGACACAAGGGATTTCTGGTGGACACTAATGGGCACCATCACATAATGTGATGGAATGCTGAACAACCCATGAAGTATTTCCCCTCTCCTACTTTCTAACTCCACTAGGGAGCTGTTCCTAACCACTGTGCTTCAATTCTCATTGTCGATTGCTCTTTGGTAATTAAGGCTGGGTATCTGTAACATCACTTTCTGACAAAAGCTGATGTAAAAGAATAGTGCTTCATAAAGTAAATGTGAATGACAGCAGAACACAACAACACACCATAAGGTAACAACGAAGGCTGAAGTAAAAGAGACCAATGAAGGATGACTTGTATCTCTCCACAACAACCCTTTCCCAACAAAAAGACCAGTTGCACCACGTGAACGGTCCTACCACGTGAACGGTCCTACCACGTGAACGGTCCTACCACGTGAACGGTCCTACCACGTGAACGGTCCTATCACGTGAACGGTCCTACCACGATGAATGTTCATCTGATCAATTCACATTAATGGCCGATGATGCCAGACATGCATATTAGCCCATAGCCGGCCAGGGATAAGAAAATCGGAAAAATCTGTCACCAGGGCACAAACATGCAGACAAACATCTACAGCCAGCAGAAAGAGAACATCTTATATAAATAGTGAATCAACAGCTTGTGTTTGCTATTTCCTCCTACTGGGGAGGTGCCTGTACCTCACCTTTCCGGAAGGGAGCGGCTGAGCTGAGACACACTGTTAGGACATTTGAATGCTAGGGAGTAAGAAGAGCATGTAGCACAGACCCAACAGATGGGTGGCTGTGCAATGGCCCCGACAAAACTGAGTGTGTGTTTAGAAAGGACGTAAAAACATTGTTGGAATAATGACAGCTAATCAACTCGAAATGTTACAGGAACACAACTGAGACAATATTGACACAATATTGAGTAATTTGTGCTGACAGTTCCATTGACATGTGTTAATTTAAATGCTATGCTCTCTCTGTAACCTGCTCTCCTTCACCACTAGTAGATACCACACTGGGGCGGCTAGGTGGTTGATACGTAAAGCCCCCAGGGCCATTATTGAGTTAGGTAAAACTAGTGATGGGCAAACAAACCTTCATTGCTGTACTTCTTGCAGCAGTATACAATGCTGGCAGCACTAAGATTTTATTTTTCAAAAGATTTATTTCGAGCCCAGTGTCCCCAATTAAGATCCACCGACCGCGGCTGGTATGCTAGTGTCTCCTAATGAGCCTAAAACCTGATTGGTGCTGTCTTCAAGGCCAGGTCACCTTTGCTAAATTCTATTTCCTATATATACCTATATATATATACATACATCTGTAAATAGATCCAATTATCTATATCCAATTAAATGTACAATTGATGCATTCCTACCTTGTATTTGCATTCCTCTGTGTGACATAATTTCACAAATTCAAAAAGGATATTTTTACTCATGAATCGGTAGTTGTGTCACATGAATGTTCTTACATGTACTGTAAATAACATTGTTACATTACAGTTTTTTGAATTGCATACAAATACCTGTTTAATTGTAAATGACTACAAGTACTGTACCTTCAGATTAAATGGTGTATATCCCATATTATAGCAATATTGTCCAATGTAGAAGGAAGGAGGCAAATGCAGATGCAACAGGAAACTCTTTAATCACTTCAAAACAAGGTGAAGTCAGGCTTGTACATGTTCCAGGCAGATACAGATAAACAAACACAGGTGTAATATTTTCTCTAACTGAGAAGACTGTACAGCAACTTAGGAAAACAACAAAGTCAAACAATGAGTAAATGGTACAGGTAAGAGGGCAGAGATGTAACATACCGTACTGGCAATAACCAACAACCTACACTAGAAACACACAGATAAATATGCATCTCTAAATGAGGTAAGCGGGAGGAGTTTAGAGGAATCATCCATAGACTGGGGAGTTAAAGCGTTGAGGAAAACGTACTGCTGTGGTAGGTGTTACAGTACCCCCCCCACCTCAGGAGCAGCTTCAGCTGTCCGCTGCATGTTTGATTGCAGTTGACCTCGTGGAAGTGGAGCTGGCTGATCAGGACACCTACGGTGGAAATTAGCAGTGAATGACGGGTCCAGGATGTCCCGGGATGGGACACAGCTGTGCTCATCCAGTCCATACCCCTCCCAGTCCACAAGATACTGTAGTTGGCCATCATGCCTACGAGAGTCCAACAGGGCACATACAGTCAGAGGCGTTATGCACCTATTTTTTTTAAGATGGCACAGTGTGCACAACACACAGAAACATGTGCCCACAAATACAGATATTAAAAGGAAAATCAACTTGGGTCAAAAATCTGAGGGGGCATGTGCCCCCTTAGTTTCAATGGGCATGACGCCTCTGCGTACAGTGTAGGCCAGTTCAAAATCAATATCCAGTGGCGGAGGAGGAGTCAGTTGTTACAAAGTCATCTAGAGGCCCTGCCTTGTCCGGCCTAAGAAGGGAGACATGGAATGAATTAAACAGTTGATAGTAAGCCGGAAGGTGTAGTTTATAGGTCACCTCATTTATCCTTCACTTGATTTTAAATGGGCCCATGTAATGATGGCTCCCTGCAGCCACACATGAGCTGTAGTCCAGACCACCTCTGCCCTTCAGCAAACACTTGTTGACTGCGGGAATACACATCTGACTGGCATGCCAAGGAGCGAGTGCTGGTTGAAAACCAAGGACACACTGGAATGGTGTTGTTAGTGGAGGAGTGGCGCAAGGAGTTGTAAGCGTACTCCGCTCATGGCAAGACATCCGCCCACTCTGCAGGCTGGGTCTGGCAGTAGCTCCAGAGGAACCATCCCAGCTCCTGGTTCATCCTCTCTACCTGGCCATTATATTGTGGATGATAACCACAGGTCAAACTCACCTACACCCCAAATGTTCCATGAATGTCCTCCACACCCGAGACTTAAATTGGGGTCCACAGTCTGACACAATGTCTTCAGGGATGCCATAGTACCTGAAGACTAAGGTAAACAGCTTTGGCGGTTTGAAATGATGTGGAGAGAGGCATAGTAAGGAATTTCACTTAAGATGGTGGAAGATCGGTGACAAAATCAATCGGCAGGTGGGACCAGGGCTGTTGTGGTACCGGTAATGGATGCAGGTTACCGATAGGGAGGTGGTGGTAAGTCTAACAGGATGACAAGTACTGGTGGACATCCTGTGTCATAGTTTCCCACCAGTATTTGGATGTATGTGGTAGAGTGAATCAGGGTATTGTTGGTATAGACCAACACGTTGTGATTCAGCATGTCCCGAAATACCTTGTTTATGAACACCTAGAAAACTGAAGGAAAATTGGTTAACCCATATGGCATGACAAGGTATTCGTAGTGCCCAGATGTGGTACTGAATGCTGTCATCCACTCCTCCCCCTTCAGGATACGTATCAGATTATAGGCACTGCATAAATCTAGTTTGGGGAAGTATTGCGCCAAGTGAAACATCTCCACTGTAGTGTGTATGAGAGGCAAAGGGTACATGTGTTTCACGGTGACCTTGTTCAATGCTCAGTAGTCGATGCAATGCCGGAAACCCCATCCTTCTTCTTCACAAAGAAAAAGCTAGACAAAGCAGGAGACGTAGATGGCCAGATGAAACCTTGAGTGATAGCCTCCTGGATGTATGCCTCCATGGCCTCGGTCTCTGCATAGGACAGCGGGTAGTTATGAATCCGTGGGAGAGCAGCCCCAGGACGAAGGTCGATGCTGCAATCCCAATGCCGGTGGGGGGGAGACGAGTGGCGTGGGTTTTCGAGAAGGCCTCTTTTAGATCCTTGTATTCTGCAGGTACGGAAATGGATACGGAACAGGGACTCTCAGGTCTCTCCATAGATGTAGAGCTTATGGACAATGGCTGGCACCTCTGCTGGCAGGCCGGTGACCATTCCCCAATCCTCCTCTCACTCCAGGATATTGTGGGTTTGTGCGTCACAAGCCAGGGAACCTCCTAAACCCAGTGAGTATATAACCAGAAGACCAATCGTGTCCACATGAGTATTACCAATGCTCACCTTCACCGGTATGGTCTGGTGTGCTCTCTGACCATTACCCACCGGATAGCTTTCTACCAACTGAACAGGAATGGGGTTTTCCAGGTCTGTGATTGGGATGTGCAAGGTCTCAGCCACATGTTCATCGATACAATTCCCAGCTGCACCAGAATAGATTATTGCAGATAGGGGATGTTCAGTGGGGTAGTCAAATAGTATAACTTCCACAGATAAAAGCTATGTGGGTGGAGGTGAATGGGAGGTAGTAACTACTACCTGGGTATTAGTAGCGGAATTCCCCCTTCTCCTTCTAGATCACTCCTTGGTGTGCGGGCACTGTGCTACTAGATGCCCCTCCTCTCCACAGTAGACACAGAGGCCCAGTCAAAACCATCTGACAGAAGGGGTGTGGAACTCATCTCCATTGACTCGTCTGTAGGTGAAACATGAGCAGTATACAGAAAGCGAAGCGATGACCCATGGCGCGTGTCCAACAGGCCATCCAACCAGAAAGCTATCCTAATTAAGAAGTCCAAGGACAGGCAAACTCTGTTTTAACATCCTCCCTCAGGCTGCATCGAAACAAGGTTATAAGGGATCCTCATTCCAACCACATGTGACTGCTAGTGTACAAAACTCAAACACGTACTCAGTACTACTGCTGTCCTGGTATCTTTCTTTTATTTGAAGTAGCCTCACTGTTTTGCTTCCCCTCTGCTGGATGGTCAAACATCAACTTAAACAGGGTGTGGAAGTCCTCGTAAGAATCATTTCAGGTCCAGCTCTCTCACAGACTGCAGTTGCCCAGTCCAATGCTCTCCCAGTAAGAACTGAAATAACCGCAAGAACCTTGGCCCAGCTGCGACACTTTTCTCGTAATGTAGTCTAGTGATAAGTGTTGGTTCGTGGGTTGAAAATACAGAAGAATCTCCTCCATGGTGGAACATAAACCCGTCAGCTGATGGTGGTTCTGTTGGAGAACCTGCCCATGTTGGCTGATGGGGTCAGTTATTCCCTCTTGCTTCTTCGTTAATTCTGTTACATGTAGAAGTAAAAGTCCCACTGAGCAAAATATTTATAATGGCGTCTTTTCAACATCTATTCAACGTCTTTTCAACCACAAAGACGTCTTTTCAATGTCGTTTAAACCTTAATTGTTTAGAGGGGTAGTAGCAGGCAAATGCAGATGCAACAGGAAAATCTTTAATCACTCAAAAAAAAGAGGAGAAGTCAGGCTTGTACATGTTCCAGGCAGATACAGATGAACAAACACAGGAGTAATACTTTCTCAAACTCAGAAGACTGTACATGTGTAACTCCAGGAAACGAAGTAGCAACTAAAGCATGAAAACAACAAAGTCAAACAACGAGAAAATGGTACAAGTAACAGAGCAGAGATGTAAGGTACCGTACTGGTAAGAACCAACAACCTACACTAGAAACAAACAGGTAAATATGCATCTCTAAATGAGGGAAGCGCAAACAGGTGTGCGTAATTATGGAGGTGTTCCGAGGAATCATCCATAGACAGGGGAGTTAGAGTATCGAGGATGACGAACTCATGTGGTAGGAAACAAATATCTCTAAGACTACAAAAAAAGAACATTTTACTTCCTAGCCTGTGATGACCTCAGTGACACTCATCTTAATGTTTTGTCCAATAACTATATTTCCATTGATTTACACACAACAATGGACAATATATAACTAGGAATCTAACTGTAACATAAAAACAATACATTCAGAGGTTTTTGACTACTGCATAGTCTTTAAAACATCAGTTATTCATCCTCATTAAAGGGTTCTAGTACAACTTCTCATACATCAAGGTTTCACTCACATTCTAAAGATTAAAGTTGTAGACATTTTCTTCTCCTTCTCCTGAAACCAAACCGTGTAACCCTGTTTCTCTGCTCACCGTGGTAGGCACAGAAACAACCAGCTAGTAGATTTACCCAGTTGAATTAGATGTCAACAATATAAAAGTTCACAAACAGTAAGCATCCAAGGAAACCAGAGAGTTCACAACATGGATTGCAAGGTCAGATGGACAAATCTATACTCAAAGGCCTGTACGTGCCATAGCTTTGCTTTAAAACTATTGGTACAACACAGCCAATACATGCAATATATATCCACACGCCAGCATTTTAAATACATACTGTATCACACCAAGGAAACATTGGTTGTGGTAAAAAAAATTGCAATTTTATTTGGAAAAATCACAAAAAAATATAACCTGGAGTCATTGGAGAAACCTTTTTTTACGAAATGGGTTTTATCATCACAAGTGAAGGGAATAAAATTATTGTCTGACTAAAATGTATTTACTTAGAAGTAAGAAAACGAAACATTTACTCATGATCCCATCCAAAATAAAAGACTTTACACATCAACAACATGTTGGTATATTTTAAATGGGCGTCACCTTAACTACCAGAAAAGCTTAGTTTAATAAGCAGTCATATAGAGGAACGCTGTAGAATTTACACTGTCGCTATTTTGGGACACGCGAGGAGTGACAGGCAACCTAATAAAATTGGAAATCTACTCCAAATGAATTAGCCCTTCCCAATTTAATTTGTAACTCTGTTGCAAAAGACACATGATTGCATCATTATCTTTATATTTTATTATCGTTTACCCACCACTAAATTCGCATCTACTGTAGGCTACATTGGGAAAACTTGGGAAGTTTAATACAGCTACACTGGACTGTCAGTGCGCGTCGCTATATGGAATGTATCGCTCTTCTTAATCGCACAGATTAACGGGTACAAACCTTCGCCGTCTGGACATTTGACTCTATTTCAGGCTAACATTAAATGTTACATTACATGTTTACATCGGTATTAATGGAACTAGCGACAAAGGTGAATAAAGTTTTGCTGTCCTTTTCCCTTTCCAATTTAAAGGCCAATCGCAGGTGCTTGGGTAAGCGACAAAATGAAAACAATAAAGTATCTTAGAAAGTAGCCTCATTTTATGTATCAAGCATGTTTTTTTCCATCAAAGATCATTGCTTTAGATTGTCCCAGAAAGGGCTTTATAATATTTGAATATTTGTACAAGCATGAATGAGCTCTGAGCGACTTCTTTTTCCAAATACACAATTTCTACTCCAAATTTGTCAAATATTGCAATAATATAAAAATGTATAATATATGTGCTGATACAGTATGTTTCTCCAATAAATTCATTGTGACAATGCACAGTTTAATAAATCATGTTGTCATTTAATATTTGAGTAGGCTTTATGTCGACATATTGTCAATATATATTATTTCATTTTTTTGCATTTCATGAAAATTGGTTCAACTATTCTTTCATAAGGTAAAATATAAAATATTTCCGATTTTGTTATCATGGGAGTGGATGTCAGTTTTATGTCACATGTCTGACAAGTAACCAGGCTACAGACTTTTTTAAGTAAACACTTCTCTTACCTTCCATGCAAAACAAAACCAGCCAAGCAATCCATAGGTCCGAATTATGGAATTTCATCATTGTTCGTAACTAATTGGCAAGTCGTTTTGTCTGCCTCCGTTAAAGAAATATATTGTTCTTTCACAGTTTATTTGATGGAAAGTAACTGTCTCTCGAAACAGCATACATGACCATCCACAGGACTTCACGCAATACTCAGAAGCGTGTAATGTAGCAAACCAAAATGTAACATCTTTAAAAAGTAGAGAAGAGGAAAATAAAATACACTTCCAGAGCCTCCGTCTCTTCGTCTGTATTCAAACCCCGTTCTTTATTTTCCATTTTTCTGTAATGTTGGCCACACTATTTTTCCGCTGAGAGCACTTGGTTTTTTCATTTTAATCAATTCACGCACGTTTTGAATATTGTAAGCACTGCATTCTTGTTGTGATGGATGCAATTTCAGAGAAGGCATGACAAAGTAACATTTCTTGGCAGGTATAACTGTGTCTTTTTGCAGACGTCTGTTCCACCATTCTCAACGCCAAACATGCACTCCTTTTCTGTCCAGGATTCTATTGGGAACCTTGATTGAGAACTCGGCCAGGCTGTTGCCAGGATACCAGTGACGCCAGTCTTGAGTAGTGGTTGCGATACCGCCCTCTGCCGACTAAAATAGCAATTGTTCTTGGTAGACAACGGCATTCATCATTTAGTCCTACATATTTTAGTGCCATGCATGCATGTTAAATGCACAATGCAACAAAGGCATATATAATATGGATATGGATGCTGTGAACTTACCATTTTAACCTTCATTTATTTTTTTATCCATCTTCTAAAGTGTTTTTTGTGTCAAGCTATTAGTGTCATTCACAGAAAACCAACACAATGTTTAATTCTTCAAGCCCAACAAAGTTGCCTTTGTCACCACCAGCCATATTTAAGAGCCAGCAACACAAAAACAGCTCTCAAAGCAGTCTTCTACCAGTGTGTTCTCTTGAAACCAAGTGACGTCACCACATCAGCGCAAAAAACTATGTGATGGCATAAAACCTAATAACACTTCTGTGCCAAATATTTCTCAAATCAAAGTCAATGCTTTGTAGACAAGCATTTGATGAAACCTTTCTTACTTATTCAACCTTTGAAAAGTACTATTGACCGATTAATCGTATCTGTCGCTTCAACTGGCTTCTCTGTATCGACTGGAGACTTTTTTTTCCCCAAAACCACTTCTGACTGCATCTAGGGACTTGGGTAAAAATTGGACTCAATGGCCTTTTGAATTTATATTTTTGTTCAATGGACATTCATGTAATAATATAACCATAATTTCAGAATGGGGATATTGGATGGTATTCCTTATATATCCAGAATGGACAAAGTGGGCAGATGCATTGGTCTGGTGTAAATTCAATCTAAAAAATGAACTAGATAAAGATAATACTGAGACAAATAAAGCATTAATAAAGCAATGGCAGGCTGCATTTCCTTAACATGCCTTAACATCACATTGTCAGCTTTTAAAAAAAACTGTTTTCTATAGCTTGGTTTCTTTTGAGTGCTTCAACTTTCCCCAGTTCACCCTCTTAACCAGAACAGATCACATTCATTTCTCATACTGGGCGGAAAAGGAGAATTGAGTGAATGCAAAGTAAATCAATAATAAATCAAGAATCGTTGGATGCTGCTATTGCAGTATGGTACATCATCTATCACATGACAGCTTTATCCCCTATCGGGGTGCCAGCCAGAGGTAGAATAATGAACACAGTCTACACCACTTTCTGATTCAGTGAACTTAAAGCTACAGAAATGTAGGCATTTTATGTTAATGCATTCTTTAATGGTTTAGGGAATTAAAACACCCTGAGAAAATCTAAACCCATAATCCATTACACATAAAATAATTTCATTATTTTTACTTATTGAACATTACTGTGATCTTTCATTTCAGATTTTGAACAATGGGACCTACATTTAACATGATGCATTCACATTTCTGTTCACTGCAGATAAGGAAAAGGCTCATTCATGCTTATTAAATTAATGAATTGCATTGTAACCACATCTTGATCACCAAGATATGTACACCATCCTCACAAACAGGCTTTCATTGATTTTGACCATTAGCTGAAAAAGTTGCGCTATAGTGCCAAAACAGGTCCCTCAAAATGTCATGTATTGTGTTCTGATACATGTGCCCATGTGATCAAAACCATTCACTTTTAAACTTGTATGACAACTATTCTAGGATCCCAATGCTTCATATTCAAATTTAAAACACAAGTGTTTATATTATGTGGTTAAAGGTAAACACGAACACATTTTCTAAACCTTTGACTGAACAATCCATTAAGCATTATGTAGCATACCGTAAGTGAAGTTGTGGTTTATCTATTAAATGGATAACAGCTCCCCCTTTTGGTGAACAGTAGACTAAATACATTTAAAAATAAGTCAGTCACCATTTTCAAATTGTTTTAATGTTCCCTTTGGAAATAAAGAGCATGAAAAACAAGCATGTAAAATATTATGGATCAACACTGCAGAAAGAAACATTGACATAGCGGTTAAACTGGCACTAGAAGCTCTTCAAAACATCAGAATCAATGATCCTTCTTCTTATGTTCATCCTAAAACGAGAAAGACTTTAGAATTAAGAAGTTGTCTATAAAAACCTTTTACTATGAGCCTCCAGGCACTACTAGAAATACCAACATAAAACGTTATTTTAAGTGACCACACCTGTTGTGGGAATGTGAATGTAGTCAGGCCATACAAAGGTGTGATAATGTAACTGCAAGGCCGGATTCGCCACTTTACTACTCTTCTATCAGATCTGTTTCACAGTCACACCTAGTACGGTAGTTCAGAGTGTTCATGTCCCTATCTTAGGGTACTCCA
>JACXGM010001448.1:7328-36390 GCA_016801145.1 Umbra pygmaea
CTCTCTCTCTCTCTCTCTCTCTCTCTCTCTCTCTCTCTCTCTCTCTCTCTCTCTCTCTCTCTCTCTCTCTCTCTCTCTCTCTCTCTCTCTCTCTCTCTCTCTCTCTCTCTCTCTCTCTCTCTCTCTCTCTCTCTCTCTCTCTCTCTCTCTCTCTCTCTCTCTCTCTCTCTCTCTCTCTCTCTCTCTCTCAAGGTGAACTTGAGATTTAGCCAATAAATATTTATTCGTGAGCTAATCGGTCTTTATGAGTATCATGCCTTCACTGCACGTCCCTGGTCTCCCATAATGCTTTGTCCATTTGATCATATTCCTGCACTCATTAAAACTTTCTGGACTAATGTACTTAAACACTTTTCTGCTGACTTCCTTTCCAATGTCTGGAGATCTTGTCTAACATCCCAAATGGCACCTTGTTCACTCTAAACTGTACCACCCTACGTTTGACCACCATCTATGGGCCCTATGGACCCTAATGTTTAGTAGTGCACTATGTTGGGAATAGGATGACAGTTGGGCAGATTCTGATTGTTCACATATCTGCAAAGCCTCCTAATCATGCTCCATGTAAGATTCATGGAAGAAAGGTAAGATGCAAGTTGTCATCTTGCTAATGAACAGTGCACTGTCTAATGAGCGTTAAACCAAATTCCCATTTAAAGTTTGTGTGTATGTGTGTGTCTGTGGTAGTGCGAACAATCTCATTGATAACAAAAAAATCCTCTATGTTTTCAGTTGACCCATTTGCATTTGTTGTTTTTTTTTACTTCTCCCAAATGAGGCAAAATCCATTTATTGTTTGTTATAAAGTAAACAAATTAAATATTAAATAAGATCTGGTGTTTTTTTACATTTATTAAACAGGTGGGAATTCACTGACAACCCATGTTTCTGGAATAATCTTTAAAGGTGCTATTTAAAGAATTCCCTGCTGGTTAGAACGATGCAAAAAATTGGAAGCAGAAGCGGACAAAGTATGTGTATGCTTTTGTGGCAATCAGGGAGATATACCTGCTTGAACGCAGATTAAGAGTGTGTTGCTCTAGAGATTAATAATCTTAGGTAAGGTGGCGTTTTGCCTAGCAGACATTTGTAAATAAGATGAAACCAGTGTTTTTGTCGCTGGGTATGTAGTGAAGTCCAGACGATTAGATTGTAGAGGTTGCAGTGATGGGTGTTTGGTGACAAAATGGATGGCGCTGTGGTACACAACATAAAATATTTTAAGGAGAGAGTTTGATGCAGATCTGTAAACTACATCACCAAGGTCTAGTATAGGGAGGATGGTCATTTTCACAAAGGCATGTTTGACAGGAGGAGTGAAGGAGGCTTTATTACTGAATAGGAAGACAACCCTGGATTTAATTTAGGAGTGGAGCTGGTTGATGTCGGTCTGGAAGGAGAGTGAAGAGTCTAACCAGACCCCTGGTATTTGTAGTTTTTTATGTATTCCAGTACAGACCTGTCAAGTGTGGTGATGCTTATTGGGCAGGCAGGTGCAGAGTGTGATCGGTTGAAGAGCATACATTTAGTTTTGTTAGAGTTTAAGGGTAATTAAAATCCACAGAAGGAATGTTGTATGTTATCAAAGGTTTCTTGGAGGATTTGTAACACAGTGTCCAACGTCGGTGCTGGACGTATAGAGAATGGTGTTGTCTGCATAGCCAACACCATTCTCTATACTGTTAGTTAGGCTGGGGCTTGCCACATGGAGAGCATGGCCTGCTGTGGCAAAATGCTTATTGAGTTCTTAACTGTGGATCCCCTGTCAATGGTGACATTATTATCTAGCCTTAGAGCTGTGGGCAGCTGGGCGGAGGTGTTCTTATTCTCCATGGACTTTACTGTATCCCAGAACTTTTTAGAATTAGTGCTACAATAAGCAAATTTTAGTTTGAAGAAGCTAGCCTTGGCCTTTCTGCCCACATGTGTGTACCGGTTCCTGGTTTCCTTGATGAGATGGAGGTTGCGGTGATTATTCGAAGCTAGAGCGGTACTCCACAGAATGTTTTTATGCTGGCTAAGGGCGCTGAGTTCTGGAGTGAACCCCGGGCTATATCAACTCTTAGTTCTAAACTTTTTGAAAGGAGGCTGCTTATTTAGAACCGCAAGAAAGGCATCCTTAACCCTTTAATGTTCGACTCAACCGTTTGGTAGAGCACACAATGGTTTTTTTTGCAGCAAGGACAATAAAGGGTTAAAGAAAGACCAGGCATCCTCTACTGATGGGATAAGGTCAATATCCTTCCAGGGTACTTGGGCTAGATCTAATAGAAAGGCTTGTTCACGGAAATGTTTAAGGGAGCCTTCAACAGTGATGAGGGGAGGCCTTTTAACTGCAGACCAGTTACGGACGCAGGCAATAAGCCAGTGATAGCTGATGTCTTGGCTAAAGACACCAGAGATGTATTTAGAGGGCATGTTCATTAGGGCAATATTTATGAGGGTGCCCTTGTTTGTAAGGCACCCTCATGATGTGACTCATCCTGAGGGTCACCAATCAACTAAACGTGTTAACTTTAGGTCAATATTCATGAAATTCAATCGAATTTTACTGTCTCCATAAGACATTTTCCATTCAACATTACTTAATTTGGATAAAAACCTGTGGATGAAAACATGACTATCGATAACTAGATGTGTCTAACTGTTGCAGCTCAAAGATACACGTTCCACCAAAGTGAGCTAGCTACTGTTTATAAGTTAGTGGCTTCTTGCTAACATTATTAGAACATTGCCTATCGTTGGCCATCAAAGCAATTGCGTGATTTTAATGTGTATTTTGAGACGAAAGTTAATGATGCAGAAGTAGTGTCGGTCCCAATAATGGCATACTATGTACTTAGAAGTATGTACTTTACCATCATTAGTGCAGTACATACAGTACTAGTTAGTATTCCAATTGAGATTACAACCTAGTCATCCAGTGCGCTACAGAAAGAAGTCGATGCACCAATCAAAAAAACACAGTATTTGTTAGAGCATGCCCTTTCATGTGTGAAAATTACAGATTCGATGACGGATTCAATAATGACAGATTTCTAAATGACTGCAACCATTAAATAAATAAAATGTGAAATATGAAATTGTGAAATAAACAATTAAATATAGAAATACACCATTAATTATGTTACATGTTTTTTATTCATGTATTAATTTTTTATTGAAATGACATATTTCCCTTTTTATTTAATTATTTAATGGAGACGAGGGGTGTTTATTTATTCAATAAAGTCCCTAAAATTCCTCCATACCCAATAAATGTAAACCTGGCCTATAATTAAATCTACTTAATCAGGCATTTTTTTTAGATCAGTCCAGTCTGTTTATAATGTAACGGACAGTTCTAAGATATTGCACATGTAAAAACAACAAGCTTGAAGCCGACAGGCACTCTTTAATTGTTTTTTTCTCTCATGGGTTTCAAACCACTACAAAAAAATCTGTCCACTTACTGAACCGAAACTACTTTGAGAGATGTATCGAAATCACTCCACAGGGGGTTTAGTGCATCTGGATTGCTTTTTGTTATATGAGGTTGATAGCCAGGTGAGGGGAGTTCCTAAATAATCAATGACCTTAATTAGCTAATCAAGTATGAGGGGGGATGACTACATGCAGAAGCTTCGCTCTCCTTTTCCTCATGTTTTAAGTAAAATATTCTTTGCCACTTTGATCAATGTCATATGGAGTAGATGTAAAAGTTGGAGATAGTGATACCCAAATTATAGAAAATGATACCCAAATTATACCAACATTATGTCCCTCCACCTACAGTTGTCATGCTATTTTTGGCATTGGCTGGCAATGGAAGTGATGCACACGCCACCACATCTGTCTAGCAATTAAGGACACAGTCTACTGCAGCAAATGTGCTAGAAAAACAGGTAACGTGTTGAATGGCCTGATTACCATTAAGTATACAGATAGACCTGGAATCCAGAATGGCTATACTGCTGGCTGCTGGTCCTGTTGACTACAACACTACACAGTACACACAAACTTGAGAGTGTCTCTGATTGGACAGGGGAGATCTTTTGGACTGCCAATTGGATACTGTCTCAATCAGTACTCCTGTTTTCAGTAACTCACATGTCCAATACATACATTATTGCTTGCTACAAATATAAACATGCTTAACCCTCCTTTTCATGTCTGTTTTATATGTTTATACTATAATTGTAGTGTATACCTAAGAAGGCATGTAAACATTATCACAGAATGAGCTTTATTCTATTTCCCATTGCCTCTATCGCAGGGGTGGGCAAAGTTTTTTGTTGAGGGCCACAATTGAGTTTGAAAAGCATGAAAAAAAGAAATGTTATTTCATTAAGTTACACCCCCTACAAATGTGGAACCTTCAGAAATAAATGTTTAGTTTTCTAACAACATTTCCTTATTTGACTTTATTTAATCACTACTGTTTGTATTAAAATTATTTAGCATACTCGCCGACACCTTTGTATCATAACAACAGGTCATATTGAAATTCATTCAAATATATTGAACCCTTTAAGGTCTAAGGGAGATGAAGTTCGTTTGGCACTATGTTGATATTTTGGCTTCTGTAAGGATCATACTTTCTCCTACAGTGAAGTGCCTTATAGTTTTGAATTCAGAAGACTCTTAAAACGAATAAGTGAAATCCAACCTTTACGACAATGATGTTCATGAATGATGTCATATAGAGCCAAAAAATACAAAAACACATGTTTATTTCTTAGTTAATTATCATAAGATACTTGTAAAGCATGATCAACATCACTGTAAAATCCGTTTTGGCATGCCCCCAGCTCTTGACAACCAGTTTGGGGGACATACAAACAAGTAAATAAAAACTATTTAATAAATTTACATATTTCTCCCTATTTCCCTATAGGTTTTTATAAACCGAGCAATCAGGTTTCAAATAGGAATAAGTTTACAGTCGTAAACTTTATAGGAGGCCTGTTGAGATCACATTACTATCAAGCTGTAGTATTAAGATCAGCCTCTATTCTTCATCGGAAATATATTGCAGTATGTGTGTGCTTGTGTTGGGAAACTGTGCACACGTGTGAATCTGTGTAAGTGCTTGTCGGTGGTTGTGACTGACTCGTGTTTCTGTTCGTGTTTGTTGCAGAGGACCTCCAGCCAGACTGAAGTTAATTACATTCTATATTCAGAATTAATTTGTATACAGCCCTATTATAACCAGGGAAACAATCCAGACTCCACAACAAAACAACAACAATGACAGTACTGTGGGTCAGTTTAGACCACCTCTTTGCAAATGAAACATGAAAACATAAAGGTTAATTACACATTCAGAAAAGGGTTTATCTAACCCTGCTGTTGTTCTAATTCATAAAACTGATTATAAATTACTGATTATTTCATAATAAGGCCCTGATAAGTATCTCTTAGATGACAGATACCATTTTCCTCAGATAAAAACAACCACTTTATATCTTAAAGTTGCAGATAGAGATGTATTTACAGGCAGACTAGGTTTGTTTTTATTCAATTATTTTTGACAGATGCCAGCTACATTTAGATATTCTGTCCAATCAAATCAAACCATGAGCTGTATTTGAGATTAAGTTCACATCCCAAATGCTACCATATTCCCTATGGGCTCTTGATTAAAATAGTATACAGTTGAGTCAATAGGGTGCCATATGGGATTCAACTGAGTCTGTGTATTAGTGAGAGGCAATACTGACTGGCTCCAGCCCAATTACATAGTCTCCTCCAACACACACCGACACACACCCCCATTCTCCAGCAGTATGTGCACACATCCACATACCCACCTCTCCTGATATTCTGGATCACTTAAAGCCAGATGCCGTGGAGTCCTTTAGGCCAGGCCTGCTGGGTGCAGACTTGTGAATCAGACACAATGGCCTTTATCTGCTTTCTCTCCACCTCTCTCTCTCTTTTCCCAGTCTCTCTTTCCTTCTCTCTTTCTTTCTATGTTCCTGGTTCCTCCCTCTCTTCTGCATGAGACTGTGTACCCACACACACTCAAGGATGCACATGCCAACATGTAAGAAAGTCACTACAACAGCTGCTGCTTTCTTAGGCCAACCTCAGGGAACTCCCTGATGGCTCAGGCCATCGCAGAGGATGGCATAAATCACTGTTTCTCTGCCTTATATTGTGTAGCCGGATACAAAATCTGTCACAGCGTTGTACTGAGTCAATTCATCAGGATGGAGTTGATGTCCAAACCTATCACCTGGAATAGCATATTCACAAATAACAAGGCACGTGTCTTAACAGCCCCTTAGGCAATGTGTTTTGTACTAAAAGAAGAACAATGTAGAGTTGCACTTGGCCTTCTTGCAGTAACGCCTGTTTGCATATTACCAGTAGCTGCTTTATAGGAATCTGTACTCACTTTGGTGTGGTTGTCTCTATACAGTTATGGTTAATGCAGGACATACTATATGCAGGACATTTATTTTATTTATTTATGGAAAACCACATTGAGACCAGGGTCTCATTTCCAAGTGTGCCCTGGGAACACAACCATTAAAAATGGCACAAATACAAATATATAGACATACATTATCGGCATATGTAACAATACTAATTAAAACAAACACATTTTTCATTGTAATGGTCCTTGGCCAAAAGAGTGCATTGACTTAGTGGAACTAATAGATTCAAATGAAGAACTGTCTGAATCTCATTACACATATAAGGAGTAAGGCACTTAAACGCAGATCTACCAAACTTAGACGTTACAAAGGGAGTCTCCAAAGGCAACCAGCCCTGCGATCTTGTGTTATAATTGGAAACTCTAAACTCCAAAAGTGAAGATAGGTAGTTAGGGAGCCTATGTTGAAGGGCTTTGTAAACAAACTGGGAGATGTGCAATAGTCTACGTGTATTTAACGAGTTCCATCCAACTTTTTGGTAAAGAAAACAATGATGATTGTTAACACTGTCTGAAGTAATAAAACGCAGAGCACTGTGGTAAACCGGGTCAAGAAATATCAGGGTCACATTGGCAGCACTATTGTAAATAGTATCTCCATAATCAAAGACAGGTAAAAATGTTGTTTGAATAATTTGCTTCCTGATGGCCAGTGAGAAGCATGCATTGTTACTGTAAAAAAAGACAACTTTATATTTAAGATTCTTAACAAGCTCAGAAATATGTTTCTGAAATGATAGATCACTATCTAACCAAATACCAAGGTATTTGCAGGCAAGAACTTGTTCAATCGTAGAGCCATTCATAGAGTAGAGATTCAACATAGAAGAACAAGGTTTATGTGACTTTGAGAAAAGCATCTACTTTCTCTTTCCTGTATTTAAAACAAGCTTCAAGCTTGCAAGTGCCACCTGAACAACAGTAAAATCAGACTGCAATCTTGATACTGCAACATCGATAGATGGAGCTAGGAAGTAGATAACTGTATCGTCTGCATACAAGTGGAAGGTACAATCTTTAATGGACAGACCAATATCATTTATATAAAGAGTAAAAAGAACAGGTCCTAAAATGGAACCCTGGGGAACACCCTTGTGTACCTCAAAAAAATTTGACTTGGCTCCATCAGAAACTACAGCCTGTGTCCGGGCATTAATATAATCACAAAACCAATCACAAGCATCAGAGTTAAAACCTATTGAGGATAATATAGGCTAAGACCTTCAGCTTTAAATAGTCTGAAGTGTAATGAAATATAGAACAGGTGTGCATTTTAATTCATGATGATAAAATACATTATTATCCATATGGGAGGAGGTTTCTGGGACCAATTTGAATGTTAAACTAATTGGTACATTATGAATGGCTTTCAGCACTGGATTGAATTTGAACTGCAATGCAAGGATTTGTCTTTGGTTGGTTGAGGCAGTCAGTTTGTCCTTTAGTGTAACTATAGTCTTGGATTTTATAAATCAGAGCAGTCAGAGATTTGAATTTCCACATCTTGAATTTGTCATATTAAGTTTATTTCTTAATCAGTTAATCTAAGCGTTAAGTTTTGGATTAGGTAAAGTTAGGCTAATTAATCACCACATAGGGAATAAGCCATTTGGGGCACAACTTATGTTTCTTTAGGTAAAGACCTCAATGGATATGAAAACAAGAACTCAAAATGAACTGATCTTTTTATGTCTCAGTCATTTTGAGTTTGTGTTTCCTACATCAATCCCCAAAAGGTATATCTGAACAGTACAGTTTGTACTGCAACAATTATATCTACCGTACTAATATCTATATAGAAAATAATCCTCCAACCATAGATTTTTCTCATTCAGTTGGAGCCCAAGGAGAAGTTGTGTGTTTGCTTATATAAACCTGGGTGATAGGAGGGTGGCCAGTGTATGTAGCTGCATGTGTGTAGGAGAATGTGTGTGTTTATTGACATTTTTATCACATTCGGGGATGGAAGCAGGGAATACTTTAAACTTGTTTTTTTCAGCATTCCTGATGATTTGCCAACATGGTTCCCCAGTTGTGTGTTGGTGAAAACGTGTGAGTGCCTGAGCATCCCTGCATTAGTGCTCACTGAGTGCATGCATGAAGGTGCATACTTTGTCACCATAGGAGGGCTGCAGCGGAGACAGAAGGCCTCTGTTAACATGGGATGCTATGAATATGTGCATGGTCCGTGTTTCACAGCCACATGAAAGCCCAACAGACTGTGTGAATGAATGGGCCATTCTTACCCTGGCCAGGGGACCAGGAAGCAGGCATGGAGAGGTGTGGCACTGTTACATTCCCCAGTTTAAGTACATGAATGTTGTGCTTACCCTGGTTGGAGATCTCTGTGCTGTCTTTCTGTACTGTTCTATGTGTGTTTGTTCCCTTCAGTTTGTATGTTCCCACAGGTGGTGCAGATCAGTCCAATTACCACTTATCAATGGCCCCTCCCTTCCATAAACCGGATCACCTGGTTCCAGTCATCAACAGCAATCCCATCATGCACTTCCCTAGCATATAATGTGTCATTTTTGTGTTTTTCAGGGTAGCTACTGGTTAGGCTGCCTAGGTTTGAGCTCTGGGTATTGGTCTGTATCTTGTTGGATTGTTTGATTGAGAGCTCTGTTTGGTCAGTATTGTGTAGAATTATTGTGCTTGTTTTGTGTGGTGGTAGCATTGCCATTATTAGTACTAGCATTGCCATTATTAGTGGTATTATCATTATTACTATTATCAGTATTATTATTGTTATTATTGTAACTAATTATTATTCTTCATTCTTTCCCACAGGGGGAAAGGGAACACTTTTGGAGTTTTAGGCAAGCCGCCCATGGGCTTACACCACCCTTAGGGTAACTCCAATGTCTAAAAACACCAGGGTAGATCTGAGCGGTCCACCCCCCTGTATTTTGGTTAGGGCACCTTGCTCGTGTGCCAGTTTAGTTTGTGTTTTATGTTAGGTAGTTCGGATAGGTTAGGGGTGTGAATTATACATTTGTTTTCTTTGCTTTGGATCCATTCAGCCCTTTCTCCCATTATATTATTTGTTTACCGTGGCAACAATAAAGCCTTTGATTTAACGGTATATTTGTGTGTCTGTGTGTCATTGCTCGCACCCACGACCCCACAACTCATACACTGGCTGCAGGGTGTCCTTGGGTATTGACATCCCCTCCCTCCAGGGGGAGCAGCGCGTAACAGGCACACTACACTGTCCAGCAGGAGCTACTTACAGCGCCCCTCTTCCACACAGAAACAGTTAGCTTGGTAATAGTCTCAATCTGTATGGAAGGTTCTGGAGACTTTAATATCATGCTGCTTTGATGGCCAATCTAGGCTACATTGACATCAGTGGGAGAACAACAGTTGTGTCTCATGGGCATAAATAAAAACATGCTCAACATATCATAATAAAATGAGTCATTTTTGCAGCTTTTTTCCAGAGCAATTTACAGGAGTAATTAGGGTTAATTGTCTTGCTTTAAGGACTATTTTTAAATCGCTTGCCTAGGGATTTGATATATACGAACCTGTGTAATCACAATCCACAACAGCATGGGGTCTTCCAAGCGGAAGGTCTTGACAGAACTGGCTTTATCATGCTCATGAACTAGGCATACTGTTATGGTTACAGAAGTGCTATTATCACTTCAAACAGTGCTGTTCTTTTGTTCATTTTAGCCTTTAGTCTTTCACTCCCTGTTACATTGGTAATGAATTACATTTAATGAATGTACAGTTAGATTATTTATCTTCAGATCTCTCTCACTTGTTTATATCAGGGGTGCCCAACCTATAGTAAGCTACTGTAGGCAGCGTGCCCCTAAAATTCAGGGAACTGTAATAGATTTAAATCCCTGATTTGGTGGCTCTGAAACGCCACAGATGTCTCTCATCTAATCTTGCCAGTAAATAGTGATACGTACCGCGGTTTACCACAGGGGGAGTTTTATTTTTTTATAGTACAGTTTTTGGCCACCAGGTGGCATCAGTGTGTCCAACAGTTGTTAATTCAAAGCTGTGTTTGGCTCACAGCCATTTCTCATTTGACTTGCTAAACATAGTGTATATCTGTATTACAGAGTTTTAGACACAGTATTATTGTATTGAAAGATACATCATGTTTTGAAAAGATGCTCACCAAATATTGGTTTTAAAGACTCTAAGTAAATACACAAACGCAAGTGTACTCCGTGGTCCACAAACTAATACTGCAGTTTTCCGCTAATATCTCTACAGAGCGTATAGCCTAATCGAGTAGTCACTCATCTTACAAGCAAGAGACTATATCCTTTCTCATTTTGCGGGTTCAAAATGAGAAAGGATATATTTTTTTACTATTTCAGAAGTGTACAATAATATTTGTACAGCTTACACTAACAAAATGTGTTTGTCAATCTCCGAATCAGTTACTTCACTTTATGTCCGTACTTCCTTGATGAAAGCAAATCTTAACCTTGCCAGGGCAGGTTTCGGAGATGGTGGACAGGCATTTAAATTGCTGACAATCATCCCGGTGTTTGCGAGTTGAATTCCAGATGGACACTACAATGTTTTTTTCCTCCATTCCAGCGCAATGCAGACGTGTTGCACGTGCTTCTGTAGACAGGCGGTTGTCTGTTTTTTTTGTTATCCTTAACCTTAGTCCTAACCTTAACGTCATCATGCCTATTCATGTTTTTTAAATAGTTTCCAGAGAGCGTAATATGGGAGAAATTCTGAGATGTACCATTGCAGCAAGTGATGTGGTAGTTACCTCATTTATTATTTTTCTGGTGGCTCTCTAGGTGACATATTGGAATGGAGTCCACTTCTAAGCTAAATTACCGTAATGTTTAATGCTCATAATTTGTAAATGATTTGCCTCACAGTGGACTGATAGAGCTCAAATCTTCTCCTTCCCCAGACTGATGTGCTCTCACTACTCTCTTTCTGATGTCCTCTGAAATTGACTGTCCTCAGGGCATATATGTGTAATACCAAACTAATTAGTTTTTTATGTATATTTATCAGATTCCTGCCCAAACACTTCCCTAAAAATCTCTCTGATTATTTCATTTGGTACCTGATAATTATTCCACCAGTCTACTTTTTATAAAAAACATATTATGCTTTCATAAAATAATAACAGGTCACATCAATTGCCCATGTAACTTTGATTACCTAATTGATTTGATTACCTTGACTTTAAATACAAAATAATTAAAGATGGCGTTGATACACCATAACCGTACAGTGAACTGTGCAGCTTTTCTCTGGAAGACCTGATCCTCATTGCCCAAGATATCCTTCCTCTGCTCAGCTATGTGGTTATCTTTTCACTTTGTGGTTATCTTTTCATCTGTCAAAGGCTACAACTACTGAAAACATTCCACTCTGGCTGAGATTTTTCATCCAGTCCTACTCGGTTATAGTGGTTGTATTTATTTAATTTTGTTTGTTTTTTAAGTGCTTTCAGTTCTTTCTGTAAGGAAAAAAGCACTATAGAAGTTGAATAAATAATCTTTATTATTAGTCCTTCAGTAGTGGAGGAAGTGAGAGAGTGCGGCTGTTTATTTGGGCTCCTAATAACACTCTGAGAGGAAGCCAGCCAGACGGATTCTCTGCGCTGACCTTCAACCTTGACAAAGATTTGTCAGTGGGGAATTGTGTGCGTTTTGATCAGGATAGGAAAAAATGTAATTTCTGGCTTATGAGTTTTATCTTTTTAAAATTGGACATAGAATTGGACCTACTTTTAAGTGTTACAGGTTAACTTTGAGGGTTAAGTTTAGGTTAGTGGTCGGGTAAAGTTTAGGGCTAAGAATAGAGAATATAAAGTATATAAATAGGGAGGTTGGGGTCCCCACAAAGACATTTGTGTGCGAGAGAGAAAGAGAGATCCACATTTATGTGTATGTGGGGACCTGATGTCCCCACAAAGATAGTTAAACCTGAAATGCCGTTAGACGCAATGTTTTGGGCTGGTCTCCATAAGGGCAAATGGGATTTATAGCTCAGGGGCTCGGTTTAGGGAAAAACATACAATTGGTCATATTATGAGATTTGGGGTTACATTTAGGTTTATACATTAACAATTATTTTCTTATTGTTGAAGCACGCACAATACTGTATTAACAAGTAGGTTTAGGGTTGTGTCAGGGCCATGTTAAGTTTAGGCATGAAGGTTGTGGTTCTGGTTTGAGCATATGTAGTCACACGTAGACGTGGCTCTTTAGTTTTAGCTAACTTTTCTACATTTTCACATAGCATTCTAATTTTCACCATTGCATATTTTGTTTACATTTTATTTATTCAATTTTAGCCTACCTTTTCCAGGGTCGTCGGACTGGGGGTAAAAACAGTACTGATTACCAGGGCCCAAAGGGGAGAGATGGCCCTTGAAAAGTCTGAAATATAGTAGGGTTGAGGAACATGGGGGCCCATCAGGACTGCCTATGCATAGGGCCCAGGATCTTTTGCTACACCGCTGACCTTTTCATCCAAATGCCACACATTTCAAAGGGAAAATAACCTGTTGCTGCGGTCTCTTCTGATGCGACTGACCCGGAGTGTCATGGTGCAGTTTCATGCCTTACACCTGCCTCCACTTAACCATGTCCTGTTAACCTGGCGGAGATGGGATTCCTACCTGAAGGCCTTCTGAGATGATTTAATCATTGATATTATGGCTGCTCTCCATTATCGGTGCCATTTTATTTTACCCACATTACTCAGTCTTGGTAACTCATCCACCACAAGAGGGCCATATCATATCACACCATGTTATCTTATGGTCTCTGGGTAAATGCTTTATAAATTGCAATGTATATTGGAAACTTTTATTTTAGGATTACATATTTATATATTTTTCTTTATTTGCTACACATCTAGCTTTTTATGTGCTTAAATTGTGTTTCTACCCCTCTTGGTGGGTTAATAGAATGTAGGTTAATATATATTCAATGTTATTACAGTGGAGGTTCTGCCATGTTAAGGTAGAAGTGAGACAGCTGTTCAGGTGCACTGGAGCTATACCAAAATTAGCCTGCTGCCTCCGGTCAAAGTTGAATGGAGACTTGGGTCTGGGTGGAAGCATTTCTTTCTTGTAAACTATTTATATCCCTCCTGTCTAATACATCCTGTGTTCATAAGGTTGAATCTCTATAGAGCATGTAAAAGGTTTAGACCTGTAACATGTTGGAGAGGAGGGAACGGGGTAAATATATGCAGTGTTTTTCACTTTATAAAAGCAATTTTCTTGGCAATTTTGCTTGAAGGCCTTGGTGCCCAGGATGATGGCCTTGGTGCCCTGGCAAATCGGCCAACTGTAAGATCCTCCCGGGCCGGCTCCGTCACATCACTGTTTTCAATGCAAGATCCCGGTATGTCACAAGATTCCCACTCACATGAACCCAGCACCAGACACCGAGCCAGCAGATCACAAAATCCCAGTCACTCTGACTCATTACACCAACTGGCTTTGCCCCTAATATCATGAAATTCCATGCATGGCCTACAGTATTAGAAAGTAATTATTTTATTAGAAAATAGTTTAAATAAATTTTCTTGAGGACTTATGTAATTCAGTTTTGATCATTTATACATACTACTGTGAAATAATAAAAATAATCAATCTGTTTATAATGTGATTATATCGTAACTATGAATGGATGAATTTCTGGATGTTTTTAAATTGAACGTTTGTTTAATGGGTGTTTTATTGGGATTTGTTTTTTTACCTGAATTCTGGAAGCCCTACTGTATATATGTCATGCTTAACATGTTGAGGTGTGAAAAAAGAGAGACCAGAATGTAGGGGAGTTGTGTTCTTCAAATTATATATACACGTGAGGAAATAATGACATACAGCACTTTGAGTTCGTACAACAAAAATACACAAAGCTATTATGCTCTGACACGGCATAGTGTACACAGCGTACGCCTGACTCAACAAAACTCAGTTATATATTTCCTCGACCATGTTAATAACCCATTATAGGGAACTCACCTTCATGGACAGGAGATCAACTCAAATGATGCCCACTGCATTCTCAAACACCAATTATTATATAGCTGAAATGCCAAACCCTTATCAGGTGTAGCAGTAATCAGCTAATACACCACACGTGCGTAATGATCTATCCTGCTTACCTGGCTATATACCTTGGTGTCCAGAAGGCGGTGCGCCAAACCATAATAACAAAAAAATGGGCACAACAGAAATCACAAAATCTATTGATGTAAACCCAAGTCAGTTCAGTCTTATGCTGCAACTCCCGACCAGTCCCTGGGAAGTCGTGACAATATATACAGTCTATGTCATTTGTATGCTTTATTAGTGGGGGAGACTCAGTGGAAAAGATAAATGAGAAAGTGTGCAGAAATAGCAGTGAGCCGGTATCAAACTCATGATGCATCAGTAAATGTGCACAGAAAGCAGTGAGTGGCCTAGATGACTGGACCACCTAATAAACCATTTAGTGGTAGGGGCATTTTGGCAAAAGTAAATCTGTCGAAATGGTCCATTGAAAGAACAGACATGCTGGGTTAGCAAATTACATATATAAAGTTTAATAGTAGTACATTTCCTGTGTGAATAAAGCTTTAGCCAGAGCAAACGTAGAATAAGAGTTAACTGCTGGTTAGGCTGCTACACATAGAGGAAAAGTGTTTTGTTGGAGTTGACTTGACATGGAGCTTAAACATTGAACAGTTTGGGCCTATTCAGATACATGAAGTCAGACTGTTCTGTCAGTGTCAGACGAGCAGAGCTGTAGTCTCAGCTCATTATAGCACAAGTTTTAATAGTGCTTGCCAATTGGCTGAGAAAGCAACAGAGAGTCAGCGAGAGAGCAGCAGGCAGAAAGTTACAGCGAAGGGAGAGAAGGTGAGATCAAACGAGAGACAGCGAGATAAAGGGAGAGACAGTAGAGGAATGGTTGAAAGGAAAAGAATCAACAGTGTCAGCAACTTGCCTTGCCGCAGAGGGTAACTCAATCCCTCACTTTGCCAGGAACCAGAAAGTACACCACAAACGCACACGCACACGATATTATGGAACCATTACATTTATCAATAACACATAGGTTTAAACATGCGATCTATTCCCGTAATCACATTTAACTTTGATTGGATTATTTAATGATTGGGAAAAAAATATTTCATGAAGAATATAATCTCATTTAATCATGAATACAGTTGTATCCAAGGACAACACAATATATCACTTTGTGTTATTCCATTGTTAAAAAAGTAAATCCCACTTTATCAACATGGAAATACTCCAAATACTGCATTTGCAAGTTTAATCTGTTAGCACCCTTATCTTTATTCACATTAATATCTTTATTTTGCTATAATTTGTTTTCATAGGTACAGGGAGAGCATTGTACGGTAATTGTTTCCACAGCTTATATCCTTATCTGGTTGGTTCCACAGTAAGACATAGGGTAAATGCATGCCTCTCTGTCATCAAACTACAATGACAAGTTTAAAGACAAATCCACTCTATTACAACACACATATACTGTCTTTCCACAAATGATTTTTTCTTCCCTAACATCCCTAAGATCCTCCTGTTGACCCAGTGTGTGGGAATGAAATAATGGCATAGCAGTGCTTGATGAAAACATCCTGGCTCATAGGTTTGTTTTTCCAATAGATGTTTACCTTTTTACATTTTGGTAATTTAAATGACTCTATTATCTCAGTGACTTTCAAATAGTGAAGGAATTTGCATTCTGCAATTCACGATTTACAAGTAATTCACTGATTGCAAGGTGGTCTAATTTCACAACTGGAGTTTGATAAGCATCAATGGAAATTTGATTGCGACCATGGGGTAATAAGAAAATGAAATAGAAAAGACAAGATCAATATGCCTGAAGGGGTCTACAGCATGTTAAGTGTTAAGAGAGAAAGAGTGGCAAGACAGTTATGATCCATGTAAGACTGCAGATAGTACACATTTCTGTTCATCTACATGTTTAATATTAAATGGTTGGGAAATAGTATTAAAGACAGGTGTGTGTTTGACTGAACCCATTTAACTGAAAAATAAGTTCAAACCCAAAAATGTCTTGATTTGTTGACAGGTTGAATCAGATGGGCAAATTCACAGCTACACCAATTATTTAGATAGGCGGACCATAGAAACCTCAAGGAAACACTGCATTTTGACTAGAGGCATTTCAGCGTAAAAACTTAGTCCAGTCTCAACACCTCATCAGTCTGACTCACCTACTGAAAAGGCACTGCAGACCAATTCTATTCCGAAACATCTGGATCATTACCCTGCAATCCAAACGAAATGGATAGCAGACACAAACCTCTATTTATCCTCATTCTCTCAGTCAGCTCAGTGGAATAGAAAACAATGAATATATTTGTGCTGATGTGCAGTCAGACTGTGAACTGATGTGACCTCGGCATAGCACTCTCTGAATCCCACTCACTGTATCCTCTGTAATGAATTCAGATAACACACATTTGTGGAATAAATCATTATTGAAATTAACAAATATCATTAATATGCATGCTTTTTTTTCTTTCCCTCCCTATTCCATCAATGACAAATGGAGATAATGCAGCTGATGATCGCCGACGAAATTAAGCATTTACCCAGAGCCCTTTGGGAGAGGGCACAGACGCTAGATGGGGCTGTGAATGGAATACTCATCTTGATGCCAACAACCCAGCAAGGAAGGAAGTACACTTCTGGAGACTCATCCCTTTTGTGTAATAACGAAACATTAACATGATGTAATGTTGAGAAACTGTTTACTGTAGCATATATTAGGTTTTCAAATGTGTGGTTTAATTGTCACATGCAGATGAAGTTGCATGTACAGTTTAGGGCAAATTAAATAATATAAAATATATATGCTAAATATACTGTAAATACAGTAAAAGTATACAGTGTTAACAGTGAAATGGCAAGAATGTACATGTATAAACTACACATTAGTATTTGATACTGTGTGAATTGTCCATAATGTTTCTGCAGAGGAGGATAGTATGACTATGATGGGGCTGGTGGTGTGTAAGGAGGGCGTGTCTGAGGGTTGAAGCTGTTGCCCAATTTGACAATTCTGGCCTGGATTCTCCTGAACTGGCTGTGGCTGGTGGACCTGAGGGGTTAAAACAGTCCCTGGCTTGGATGGCTGGGATCATGGAGAATCGTCATTGTCTTCCTCCATCACCAGAGGCTTATACTACAAAGGGAGTTCAACTTGCCCAGGATTTATTTTCGTTAGCTGGCTTCACTAAGCCTAACAACCGCAATTAGGGGTGCAACGGATCAAAAAACTCACGAATCGGATCGTTTCTCGGATCAGAGTCACAAATCGGATCATTTTTCGGATCAGCAAATTAAAAAAGAAAATATAATTGGAATTTTGGTTAGTTGTTTCTATAATTTTCAGTGGTTATGTTGAGCAATATGAGAGAGAAATTTGGTTAATATTGATCGTTGTTTAGGAACATTAAATCACGTTTAGCCTTTTCCTCGCCAATGAGGAAGAGAACTTTAACGTAAGATTACTTCTATCGTTGGATTTCGGTTTAGTTATTTTGACAGGCTTAAGTGTTCATAACAAGATATGGCCATGAGAAATTTGGTGATGATTGACCATTGTTTAGGTACATTAAAACCACGTTTAGCTTTTTCACATTAAGCGTTTTAGTATGTCCCGTATGCGATGAGATGTCGTAACGTGGCTCAAACACTTTCAGAATGTGTTCCTTTTGCACAACCGAATATGGCCTCATGTCTGCACCTAAAAACACACTGATAGCGTTTGTGATGGCTTTAGCCCGGTCTGATTAATTGCTTAAATGCCACGTTGATAAGCGGTTGTTTTGCAGCTTTCGTTTTCACTCCTGTCAGTGAAACACCGGGGTGATGTCGCTTCAAATGTGTGGCCATGCTTGACATGTTTCCACTGTCATATCGCTTTCTTGTTGCACAGTGCCTACACACTGTCACGTTTTTATCCACTAACCTCTTTCCTTCATCATTAAATTTAACAGGGAAACCAATATGCTCCCATACAGGGGATTTAAATGACGTGGGGCGTTCAAACTACTCCGTCCCTCCGCTCACCATGACCATGCTGTGAGCGGACTGAACATGCGCACAACTTTTTTTTTTCAGAAATCAATCCGCGAATTACGTGTGTGCCGAACCGAAGATATTGATCCGAACGGATCAAGGATCAATGACGATCCGTTGCACCACTAACCGCAATCCCACATAAGTGGTATCCCAACAGTGGTCATCAATTTGTAAAACCAACATAGGTTTTTCCAATCTAGCAATGAGTGCATTCACATAGGGGGGCAGTGTGTACACTAGGGTTTCCCCCAGAAAATGGGTTAGTTAAGGCGGCATTCTTCTCCCCAAGGGAGCATCATAGTTCAAATATGCAAAGGTATTTAGATTGACTGCTTATTGATGCTGGTGACTGAGTGCAATGTAAATAATACACCACCAGATGGCGCTGTTTGGACGCATCACACATTAACTAGCTGTTTTGGATGCAACACACATCAGATTTACTATTTTGGGACTGCGTAGTTAAGGCGGCAGACATCTGTTTTTTAGGCGGCCGCATAGACTGCAAAGTGCTGCGGGAAACCCTGTACACCATATGACCAGTCGCAGAGATGGACAGGTCTACAAAAGCTGCAAATGTCACTCAAGTGGAGCAAATGATAATTTTGGAGAAATATGGAAAAATGTAAAAAATATAATCGAGAGGTAAAGCAACACAGTTGCTGCTGCCAAAAGCAGGAAGGAAAGCAGGCACAAAATTGCAGATTGCGTAAATGTTTTAATTACATGGTTCATCAATATCACTGCCCAACCGTTAACATTAGAACCGACAAACGCCGACGCCATCTGGCGTTTCAGGTTGTATTTAAAATAAATCTGTGAATTTGAAAGCTACTGTACACCCTCCTCCTTCCTTGACTTTTCCTAAATATGTGAACTTTACATTTATCCGTTGTCCAATTTCAAAAATCTCGAACAGAAAGCTCTGACTATAATTACAATTGTGTATTCCTTTAAACCAATGTATTGCTTAGCTGAATGCTGATGGCATGTAAGACAATTTTTTCCATATTCTTTCAGTTGCAACCTAGTGTTAACAGGTCTTGGGAGCAAATAAAAATGTACAGGGTATGTGTCAATTAATCAATGTTGAAATAGTGGGTTGTTCAACAAATGTATATACAGTATACAGTATCGGGAAAAACTTTTTCCACATTTTGTTGTTACACCTTTATTCCAAAATGGATAAAATTAATTATTTTCTTCAAAATTCTACAAGAAAATAAGCTATAATAACAATCCAAAAGAAATGTGCTGGAAATCTTAGCAAATTTATTAAAAATGAAAAACAAAAAAAGCACATGTAGCTGAAAATTGAAAATCGCTACATGCACCAGTTAGGATGATTCTAAGAAAAACTATTAAAACATTAGGCAAAAAGATTTATATTATATGCTTCACCTGTGAGTGGTCATAATGTTTTGGCTCCTCAGTGTTTATACATTTTTTATGTACACTGCATGTTGAAATTTTGTTTAAACTATTTAATAATAACTAACATTTTAACTGTAGAAAAATTACTAAAATAAATATTTTTGTCAGAAAACCATTACTAAAACTCAGTGATCAGATAGGCAAATT
Organism: Umbra pygmaea; assembly: GCA_016801145.1. Taxonomy (NCBI): domain Eukaryota; kingdom Metazoa; phylum Chordata; class Actinopteri; order Esociformes; family Umbridae; genus Umbra; species Umbra pygmaea. The sequence goes on from JACXGM010001448.1 coordinate 27,431, forward strand.
GTTGGTCAGTCCCAAATGTGTGTATTTTCTAATGTGGATAACTTTATTCTGTATTTTGTAATGTGGATAACTTTATTCCCAGATGAACATTGTGGCCTAATGTATAACTAGTTTGGGACCCGATACATCAACAAATAGGATTAGCCTACAAGATTAGTGGTCTGATGGTTTGCATGAACAGGGTGGCCTGGGATAGAGTCAAATTCCTGGCCTGAATTATTGTTTCAGTCTGCCCCTGATAGGGGGGTTGTATACATGTAGATGTGAGCTATAGTACTATAGTGTATTATGAACCAAGTGATTTTCGTCCTTATGGCTGATAGCCATGCTATATGTAAGCAATAAGGCATGTGTGTGGTGTGATTTATGGCCCGAAGTGTAGTTCGTAGGCACAAAGCATTGCAAAGAGCCTGGATGCAGCGCTTAGCCATGGTATATTGGCAATATAAAAGTATAAGTCATAACAAATATGGAGTGGCACATTTTCATTAACTAGGAAATACTATTAAATACTGTTGAAGAATATCTTGTCATGTCCTCATAGCAATTCTTAGCAATTCTTGTTGAAATGGCAAAATATGAACTGCATGGAGTAAATTAATCTTTCTTTTAGACTTTCAGTCTAAATTCTTGTTTTATGTTTAAAATAGACTGCTCAAAAATATTAAGGGAACAGGCAATCATTACATTATAACACCAAGTTAATTAAACTTCAGGGATATCAATCAGAGCCGTACACACTACTGAGTCACATTATGAGTTGCTGTGATGAAATTTACCCAAGTTGGAACAGTCTGTGATTTCAATTGTTTACTTTAATTATCAGTGTGAGTTGGAATCCAGCCCACAATCGGTTGGTGATTTTGATTTCCATTGACCGTCGTTACGTAACTTTGTTGTCAACAAATTACACAATGTAAAGTAAAGATTTTGATCTACGATATGTTTGGTCATCAAGACCCGACATGGGATTTGAGTGTTCCCTTCATTTTTTGAAGCAGTGTATCATGAACTACCGGTTCATGCTCTAAAGCTTTTTTAAGATGGTCACTGAAAAAGAAAATAGTTCTGTTTTCATTTGCGTGAGGACAAATTCAATTTCTGGCTTAGGGTTAGTTTTAGGGCCAAGGTTACAATTAGATATAGGGTTACAATTGAGGGTACTTTCAGGTTCAGGTATTATAGGTTAGGTTTAGGGTTAAGTTTTGGCATTAGGGGAAGGTTACGTCCAGGAATAAATGTTAGGTTCTTGAGGTTAATGTTAGGGTTAGGTTAAGGTAAGTGTTAGGGCTAAGGATAGGGTTAAGGTTGAGTTTAGGTAACATACATTTTTATGTTTTCCAGTCCCCGCGAGGTTAGCTATACATGACTGTGTGTTTGTATGTATGTGTGTGTGTGTATGTGTGTGTGTGTGTGTGTGTGTGTGTGTGTGTGTGTGTGTGTGTGTGTGTGTGTGTGTGTGTGTGTGTGTGTGTGTGTGTCTGTGCTTGTGCATTTGTATGTATGTGCGTGTCTATCTGATCTCCCTTCACAATGTATTTGGTTCCCCCCAGAAGACTGACAATGAATGTTCCCCTGTCTACCTGCTTCACAATACCTCCATTCAGATAGTATCTATGGGGGAGGGGGGGTCAAATAGGGCTGGGAGGGTCAAAACCCTTTGACCTTTGACCTCCAACCAGCCTGCATCTGAATGGATGTGACTTTGTGCTTGACTGATCACTCTGATTGAAAAGGGGTAGAAGAACCCAAGCATTGTCGCGATCCCTGTCTTTTTGTATTGGGTCGAGGATCCTCTGTTTAAAGCGCCTTGGTGGGAGCGAAGGAGCAAGTGAGAAAGATGAAGGAAAAAAATATCCAAATGACGAGCAGATAGTTGAAAGCGCCAGGCAAAGGGGTGTCTTTCATGCAACACTGCGCACACGTTTAGAAACAGAAAATTGAATGTTGGGGAGCCACAGCCAAGGAAGATACATTTTGTGTGTGTGTGTTTGTACACATTTTACTGTTTACTTTAGGGGATTTTGAATAGCAATGGTGTTTCATGTCCCCACAATAATGGTCAAATGTAAATGTGAGCGTATGTATGTGTTCATGTTTCAGTAACCTAGTAGGGACTGAAATGTGTGTGTAGTAGACCATAGAACACAAATAATTTGTTTTCAGTAACCTAGTAGGGACTGAAATGTGTGTGTTGTAGACCATAGAACACAAATAATTTGTTTTCAGTAACCTAGTAGAGACTGAAATGTGTGTGTACTGTAGTAGACCATAGAACACAACATTTTTGTTTTCAGTAACCGAGTAGGGACTGAAATGTGTGTAGTAGACCATAGAACACAACATTTTTGTTTTCAGTAACCTAGTAGGGACTGAAATGTGTGTGTAGTAGACCATAGAACACAACATTTTTCTTTTTAGTAACCTAGTAGGGACTGAAATGTGTGTGTAGTAGACCATAGAACACAAAGAATTTGTTTTCAGTAACCTAGTAGGGACTGAAATGTGTATGTAGTAGACCATAGAACACAAACATTTTCTTTTTAGTAACCTAGTAGGGACTGAAATGTGTGTGTAGTAGACCATAGAACACAAAGAATGTGTTTTCAGTAACCTAGTAGGGACTGAAATGTGTGTGTAGTAGACCATAGAACACAAAGAATTTGTTTTCAGTAACCTAGTAGGGACAGAAATGTGTGTGTACTGTCATAGACCATAGAACACAAATAATTTATTTTTAGTAACCTAGTAGGGACTGAAATGTGTGTGCAGTAGACCATAGAAAACAAAGGATTTGTTTTAGTAACCTAGTAGGGACTGAAATGTGTGTATAGTAGACCATAGAAAACAAATAATTTGTTTTCAGTAACCTAGTAGGGACTGAAATGTGTGTGTACTGTCGTAGACCATAGAACACAAATAATTTATTTTTAGTAACCTAGTAGTGACTGAAATGTGTGTAGTAGAATTTGTTTTCAGTAACCTAGTAGGGACTGAAATGTGTGTGTAGTAGACCATAGAACACAAAGAATTTGTTTTAGTAACCTAGTAGGGACTGAAATTTGTGTATAGTAGACCATAGAACACAAAGAATTTGTTTTCAGTAACCTAGTAGAGACTGAAATGTGTGTGTAGTAGACCATAGAACACAAATAATTTGTTTTCAGTAACCTAGTAGGGACTGAAATGTGTGTGTACTGTCGTAGACCATAGAACACAAACATTTTCTTTTTAGTAACCTAGTAGGGACTGAAATGTGTGTGTAGTAGACCATAGAAAACAAAGAATTTGTTTTCAGTAACCTAGTAGGGACTGAAATGTGTGTGTAGTAGACCAATGAACACAAATAATTTGTTTTCAGTAACCTAGTAGGGACTGAAATGTGTGTGTAGTAGACCATAGAACACAAAGAATTTGTTTTCAGTAACCTAGTAGGGACTGAAATGTGTGTGTAGTAGACCATAGAAAACAAAGAATTTGTTTTCAGTAAGCCCTGCAGAATTCTCCAATGCAAAAAAATATCATTGAGCTTTTAGCTCGTCAACTATTTTTCATTCTGTTGATTAGGTAAATCAGATGAGCTAGTTTAGGGCTACAACAACATTGTAAAACGTCTAGGGGTCCCTGAAGAGAGGTTTTAAAACGACTGGCTGGATCCGAGTCATCAGGGATCACCATTCATCTCTTACAGTAAGTGCTTGAACCTGCCCTTTTTGCTTTTTTGGGGTTGTCAGCAAATGTGCATAGACATAAAAGAGGAATAAAACGTATCAATAAGATCCAGTAAATTGTAAAGTACAGATTGTTATTCCAATGTTTTTGTGTAGATTTAGGAGAGAAGCAGTGAAGTACATACAGTACACTTAAGTATTGCATTATGTTTGCAGCTCTGTGCATGTGGGTCTAATTCTCCTTCTGTTCTCCATAACAGTTTTTGTGAAGAACCAAGTAATACAAAAGACGCTGAAACCTAGATAATGAACCTATTTTCTAGGAGTTCAAAATCAAGGGGGAAATACAACAGAGCAGTGTGTGCGTGTTTGCGTGCATGTGTCCGTGCGTGTGCCTGCGCATGCTTTTTGTGCGTCTGTGTGTAGCACTAAAAGTGTCTGAGGGAAGATAATGAGCTGCAGAAGCTGGGTCCTCTGGGAGACGTCAGGACAGAGTGTAGAAGGAGAGACAGAGAGATGGATGGAAACTATGGGCCAGACAGAGTCTAACAGCATTTAGGAATGGTTCTGTATCCACATTTATGTACCAATGGATTCCATCGAATTAAAAAATATAGATACTGTATACTTTTATGTTGTTAGTTGTTTCTTTCAAACTTTTTATTAATGGGTCTTTTAGGAACCATGGGTATACACCCCACTATGGCCAGCCACTGGCCCAGTCTCAGCTACCCTCTCTATGGCCAGCCACTGGCCCAGTCTCAGCCACACTCTTTATGGCCAGCCACTGGCCCAGTCTCAGCCACACTCTTTATGGCCAGCCACTGGCCCAGTCTTAGCCACACTCTCTGTGGCCAGTCACTGGCCCAGTCTCATCTACCCTCACTATGGCCAGTCACTTGACCAGTCTAAGCTACCCACTCTATGGCCAGCCACTGGCCCAGTCTCAGCCACACACTCTATAGCTAGCCACTTGCCCAGTCTCAGCTACTTTCACTATGGCTAGCCACTAGCCCCGTCTCAGCTACCTTCTCTATAGCCAGCCAATGGCTTAGTCTCAGCTACCGTACATTCACTATGGCCAATCACTGGCCCAGTGTCAGCTACCCTCTCTGTGGTTAGCCAATGGCCAAGTCTCACCTACACTCACTATTCCCAGGCACTGGCCCAGTCCCAGAGAGGGGGTGGTCGTAAGTGGGTGAGCTTGTTTGGGAGGTCAAAGGTCACTAAGGCTGCAAAACTTACAAGAACACTGTGAGAAGAGAAAGGAAAAGAAGGAGAGAAAGCAATTGAGAGAGAAAAGAACCAAGGAAGAGAGAGATTGGGGGAGATGAAGAAACTAAGGCCCTATTTACACTACCTAAATTCATCTAGGTAGGATTAACATAATATGTAAATGCAACTTTCTTACACAGCAGTTGAAACTGTCAGCTCACCGACACATATCATACACATGCACAGGTACCGATTTGGCTGGTGTGTTGACCCAGACACAATGGTGCTACATGGTTATTTTTAAATACTGTAAATCGCAGCAATTTATTCCATCTAAAGAGTTTGCATTCAATCATTCTACAAGCTGTCGACTTGTGGAACACTGCTAAAGGTACAACTTTTTAACATTTTTATTTGTACAAAAATGTTTGAACAATTTTACTGTTGCCCTAAGCTGCAACCGTACAGCTAATGAACAACGTAGCTAACTATAGTCTCGCTGCTCTCGTGATGGTCTATTTTTTACAAGATGGTGCCAGAAAGATCTTCTAAATATCAGACTTCAACATCACTGCGTAGGGCGCCAAACACACATCGCCATAATGTCTGGGTTATGCCTGCCTCGTCATCAGGGGGTATCTGTCGATACCATGTTAACTTCTGAGGCCTTGGACGAAAATTCAGATTTTCGTCTGTTTAGACCATTAAAAAAATCTGTGACACAACTGACAACACTTTTTGCAGATCTACATTAAATCTATAGTAGTGTAACGCGGGCCTAAGCAGCTGGGATAAAATGTGCATGGAGAGATAAATCAGTGAAATAGCTCATATGAGTTTTGGGTATTGAAAAGTGTTTTCCAGGCAGATCTGTCTGGGAGGCAGAAATAATTTGATCGGTTGATTCAAAACTGAGGGTCGACCCCACATGACATTGGAAATGTGCACATGAGCACAGCTTTCTCAGTTTTTAATCATATCTAACCATATACCTAACCTTAACACTAACCTTAACCACACTGGAGTGTTAAAATGTAATCCTATATAAATCATAATTATAAGGTCCGCCCTCTCTTTTGAATCAACCAATCAAATAATTTCTGCCGCCTAGACAGATCCGCTTGGAGAACACTATTCAATAACTAAAACTCCTATGAGCATCAAATTAACACCTCTAAATACTTTTGTACAATAAAGGTGCAATGAAAAAATAAAAAAATACTGTTACCAAGAATATTAAGAACAATCCATGGCAGTTAAAATACACTGCCTTTCTTTCAGCTTTGATTTTGTAATAACGGCTTTGGTTTTGTTTGAAGATCAATATGACAATAGCTAACAACAGCTGTTTTGCATTTGCTGACTTGCATTTAGTAGAATAGACAAGTTTTTACATAATTGGTCACCACAGATGTGCAGTGGAGCTGTGAGGACTAGTAAGACAGAAGGACTAATTCAAATTGATTACAATCATCTGATTAAGAGGCCTGGCATATGTTTGTGTGTATTCATGCATGCATTTCAATGCACTTTCTATGGTTTGGGTACATAAATGTACTGTACAGTAGAATACAAAATGTAGATGCAAATAAAGAAATTAACAGCTGGGTACAACGCTGGATGCATCTTTTGTCTTGATTTTCTCCACATGTTCTGGTCATCATATCTTATTCCTCCAGTCAATATTATATACATATACATTACTGCAGCCCTGAATGCCTAAGGGGAGAACAACAAGAGAATATATTGGTTACTTAGACATTGTTTGAGTTCGGGTAAGGGCTAGTTTTAATGCTAAGGGATAGGGAACATAGATGTCTGTTGAATGCATGTGTGTGTGTGGGTTTACGCTTCATGGTGTATCAGTGGAAATCTGATTGCATGACTGCACAAGCCTACTGACTGACACGAGGGAGAGAGGCAGAGGGAGAGAGAGAGAGGGAGAGAGAGAGAGGGAGAGAGAGAGAGGGAGAGAGAGAGAGAGAGAGAGAGAGAGAGAGAGAGAGAGAGAGAGAGAGAGAGAGAGAGAGAGAGAGAGAGAGAGAGAGAGGGAGAGAGACAGAGGGAGAGAGACAGAGGGAGAGAGACAGAGGGAGAGAGACAGAGGGAGAGAGAGAGAGGGAGAGAGACAGACTAAGAGAGACTGAGAGAGGGAGAGAGACAGAGAGAGAGAGACAGAGGGAGAGAGAGAGAGGGAGAGAGAGAGATTAAGAGAGACAGAGAGAGAGAGAGAGGGAGAGCTTTGGCAACATTCATGCCAATAAAACATCCTAAATCTAGATGAGTTCATAAAAAACCCATCTAGATCAGAAATGATGATTACATATTGTCTACATACATATATTCACAGTAAACAGGTACACAAAAATTGGCACCAAGCTGTTTTGTAACTATTATTGGTTTCTTACAAAGTTTTATACCTCCTCCACATGTTTATTGCTGTCTGCTGTCACGTCACACCACTGGGCTGCTGTCCAGTTGGCTGCAATTTCCAACAAAGTGCACAGAGCTCTGGACTAAAGTAGCAATCACAGCATTTTGTTCCAAATGGCCCTATAGTTCCTTATTTACTGATGTACTTTACCTTTCATTCGGGACACTTTCAGTCTTAAAAAAAAGATAACTCTTCCAAAGGTCCCTGGTTACTCTTACATGCCAAATATACTGTAAACTCAAAAGGTATTGGTACACTTGTTTACTTGGCTTGGCTTTCCTGAACTTTGCATCTGACACGTTTCAATGATGATTGGGTTGAAGCACAAAATGTCAGGTTTATTTTGAGTATATTTGTCCATATAAGTGCCCCATTGTGTGGGTGGTGTAGATAAAGGGAGACCGGACAGGTGTATATTAGATGGGTAGTTTTATTTAGACAATTCGGGAAACAGATACTGTATACATAATGAAGTTGTAGGCAAACAGTTGAAGCGAGTGCATAACGTATATACTTATAGCTTACTATGCTCTTACAGTGGCAGAGACACTGACAGCTAACATACAAGTAAAGAGCGTACGCATAAACTCCAACAACACTCTTATCGCAATTCACGTATACATGGAAATATCTCCCGGACAGACTTCCCACACGTTACCAAATTTAATATTATTATTATTAATGAATCGAGCCACTCTCTGTTCCACTGAGTATTAAATAGGGTTGAAAGGAGACCAGCTAAAAGCGATCACTAATTAGACTGCAACAGTAGAACAGTAGAACAGGGAGTGGCACACACTTAACTATACATGTACACTAGCATACCTCGTTTGTAACGAGTGGTTATTTCAGTCAAAGTTGCTCTTCTATTAGCTTGAAGCAGTCAGCCCATTCTCCTCTGACCTCTAGCATCAACAAGGCATTTTCGCCCACAGGACTGCCGCATACTGGATGTTTTTCCCTTTTCACACCATTCTTTGTAAACCCTAGAAATGGTTGTGCGTGAAAATCCCAGTAACTGAGCAGATTGTGAAATACTCAGACCGGCCCGTCTGGCACAAACAACCATGCCACGCTCAAAATTGCTTAAATCACCTTTCTTTCCCATTATGACATTCAGTTTGGAGTTCAGGAGATTGTCTTCACCAGGACCACACCCCAAAATGCATTGAAGCAACTGCCATGTGATTGGTTGAGTAGGTAATTGCACTAATGAGAAATTGAACAGGTGTTCCTAATAATCCTTTAGGCAAGTGTATATATATATACATATATATATATATATATATAAATGAGTCCATGTCTAATTCTCTTATATTTGCCACACCTGGCCATAATTCCCGCCAAGGTGTGACAATAAGATAAACCATTTAGGAATGACAACACATTTGCAATCCTACTGCTATAGTACACTCTCAGAAAAGAAGGCAGGATAATGTACCTTAGGATAAAAAGCTTGTCGCTAGGGCTGTACCATAAAAAAATATTTTTAGCATAGGTCCCATTCCAAAGGGTACAAAATTCATACGTCGGTAAAGTATAGCCTCAGGGACAAGCTTTGTACCCTTTTAGGTAGGTTCTTGTGCCTTATTTGCTGAGTTTGTAGGTTCTTGGGCGAGGTCAAGGCTGTTTAGGAATAA
>JACXGM010001448.1:36490-54945 GCA_016801145.1 Umbra pygmaea
AATCACAATTTGTTAAAGTCAATCGGCTAATGAAGCTACAGTAGATCACAATTTGTTAAAGTCAATCGGCTAATGAAGCGAGATCACAATTAATTAATCATCATTACAAGTTTTCAGATAAAACATATTATAGGAGCTAAATAAAATCTACAAGGCATTCAACTCTGATATTTTGTACACAGTGTACCTAAATACTTTATATACTGTATAAAACAGCTCAAATAGTGTTTAAGAAAAAATATTTTAAGAAGGATTTCTACATCCAGTTACAGTATACCGCAATGGGGTACCCATTTGCACCAAAATACAGAAACATATTTATGGAAATGTTTGAAGATTTTATGTGATCATTTTGTCAGCAAAGGTGAAGAAACCATACACAGGAAAGCGTACTGACCTCAAAAAAGTCTCTCCCTATTGGTTACCCTATGGAGTTTATTCTACCTATTCACCTTTCTTGTAAGCAGTTAAAGCTTCAAGTAAGAAGCTTTGGAATATGCTGCCCACCGATTCCTTAGTGGGCCGGGCCTTCCGAAATATCCTCTGGTTTGCTCTTACATGGGCAAGAAATCTGTGGGACAGCCCAAGGGCAGATGAATATGTAGCTTTTTTTGATCCACCGTCCCTTCTGAGAATTTTCCATGTCACATTGTGTAATTGCAAGGCATACGTCTTCCTTCATGCTCATTCAGGAAAGAAAGTGCATGTTAGTAACATAAATCCCTCTAAAACAAAGTTTGTAGTTTATTTATTGAAGAGACCATGTGGCTACTATTATTATTATGTTGGCAAGATTAAGAGGGAAATAAAAAACATGCATTACTGAGCACAAGTGTGACTTTAAAGTGTGTGATGAGACCTCCCCAGTAGCCAGACATTTTAATGCGGCTTGACATGCGCCAGCAAAGGTTTAGAGGTTGTTTAGAGGTTATGTAGCTTCTCAAACAGGATGTGAGATAAATTCTAGGGATGCATATGACGTCCCTGTTTTTCAAACAGAACTCCATAGAGGTTAGAATAAAGAGCTGCAGTTAGGTTGTTCCTGTCAACGGCAGGTGTACAATTATGGGGGTATTCTTTTAATCAATTTTTTTCTTTTAGTTTTTCAATAAATCGTTTGTAAAGCATTTTCAAAATGTGAAAAACTTTATAAATATGATGATATTGTTTTCCAAACACTGATGATGGCAATTGCTGAAATGCATCAATTTGCTGTGGCCGCTGCAGCCACTAATTCATATTTCATATACAATGTGTGTTGTGGGTTATTTTCCTGCTATACAATAAAGCACAGAGTATTGACTTTAGGGGTGTTTTGTTGTTTCTGGGAAGAGAAGATGTTACTTTACACTTCAGTACTGTGCATCATCAATGAAAACAAGTGAACCAATTTCAGTGGCAGCCATGCATTTCAAAACAGCCATTCACCATATTTCACAGAAAATACTGTCACTTTTTCTCCACACATTCCTCTTCTCACCCCTCTGGCAAGTTCATTTTTGTTTCATTTGTTCATTAAATATTTTTCCGGAACTCTGTTGTTTTTCTTTAGGCCATAATGTTTCTGAAGTTAACTTACTTTTAGCTTTCCTCTAGCCTGTTTACACTAGTGTTCACTTCAGCCATGGAAAACCGTTACAGTAGTGATGCTAGTGAAGTCTTCTGATTTTGCTAGTGAACCTCCATTCACGTGCACCTCCTAAAAAGTGTAACTGATGGGGTGGACGTTTTTTATTATTGTGTGCTTATTGGTCATTTTCTGGTTCCAGGTCAAGACCGTTTTTCCTCTCCTTTTTTTAACTAATGTACTTTTGATCTGAAATCAATAGAATTTACCATCAATGCCATCTTTACAAATTTTTTAATGTAACTCAGTTTTTTGTCTATTGTGCCACTGAAAAAGCGAATGGATTTACTCTAGTCCGTATTGTCACTGAAGAAACTGAATAAGTCACACCAATATGAATCCATATTGCTTACTGCTAGATACAAACCCTGCTTAAAAATCTCTCCAAGTCTTTATCTTAAAGGACTGTTTCCCCGATTTTGACTTTTGCAGTGGAACCAACTTCCAGGATTCATAGCGAAGATACTCCAAATCCTTTAGCTACACTTCTCTAGGGAAATGGCTGGCTTCAAAATTAGAAAAACATGGCGGTATGCTAGAAATCTCCGTTCCCGAGTCTGGACCCAACGTGACATGTATTGAGCCTATTTCCCCATGAAAACTCAAACACATCGTTCCCGATGCCTAAGTGTGTATGAAACACTGATGGCTGATCTACAAATTCCTGGGAAAAGATAAACATCCTCCATTTGTCCCTCTAGAATGAAATACCGATTTAAGTATGATGACACTTCAGAGGAGAAACTTGGAAACTGGGATTTCAAACTAAATTCAGATCCAATGGAACAGAAATCCATCACTCTCTTCTTATTCTTTGAAAAAACAGTATTGATATTATGAAGGAAAATACATGGTGTGTCTTTTGACAGCACTGTTGTAACTGTGTGCCTGTCTATCACACACATACACATTCACAAACATATAAACACACAAGTCATATTGCTTCTTGTTGTCAACAGAAACCAAACCCTGACCCAGAAATCCATGTTCCTCATTTCTTAGCTCTAAATCTAAACATCTATTTTACCATTAATCTAACACTAACCTTAACTTCAATAACCTACATTAGTAATGCGTAAACGTACGTATCCACAATAAAACTATTCCAATTGTAGATTTTCTTCCCTAAACCCAGAAATAGAAAAATGATTATCTGTTGTGGGTATCTACAGTGTCTCACAAAAGTAAGTATACCCCTCACATTTTTGTAAATATTTTATAACTTTTCATGTGACAAACCTGAAATAACTTACACTTTGTTACAATGTAAAGTAGTGAGTGTACAGCTTGTATAACAGTGTACATTTGCTGTCCCCTCAAAATAACTCTACACACAGCCATTAAGGTCTAAACTGCTGGCAACAAAAGTTAGGACACCCCTAATTGAAAATGTCCAAATTTGGCCCAATTAGCCATTTTCCCTCCACGGTGTCATGGGACTCATTGGTGTTACAAGGTCTCAGGTGTGAATGGGGAGCAGGTGTGTTAAATTTAGTGTTATTGCTCTCATTCTAGTCACTGGAAGTTCAACATGGCACCTCATGGCAAAGAACTCTCTTAGGGACTGAAAAAAAGAATTGTTGCTCTACATAAAGATGGCCTGGGCTACAAGAAGATTGCCAAGACCCTGAAATTGAGCTGCAGCATGGTGACCAAGACCATATAGCAGTTTACTAGTACAGGTTCCACTCAGAACAGGTCTCGCCATGGTTGACCAAAGAAAAAGAAAGAGTGCACGTGCTCAGCGTCATATCCAGAGGTTGTCTTTGGGAAATAGATATATGAGTGCTTCCAGCAATGCTGCAGAGGTTGGGGGTCAGCCTGTCAGTGCTCAGACCATACGCAACACACTGCATCAAATTGGTCTGCAAGCCTGTCGTCCCAGAAGAAAGCCTCTTCTATAGATGATGCACAAGTGTCTTGCCTACAGTCAAGCATAGTGGTGGGAGTGTCACGGTCTGGGCCTGCATGAGTGCAGCCGGCACTGGGGGGCTACAGTTCATTAGACAGAATCATGAATGCCAACATGTACTGTGATGTACTGAAGCAGAGCATGATCCCCTCCCTTTGGAGACTGGGCCACAGGGCAGTATTCCAACATGATAACAACCCCAAACACACCTCCAAGGCAACCACTGCTTTGCTAATGAAGCTGAGGGTAAAGGTGATGGACTGGCCAAGCATGTCTCCAGACTTAAACCTTATTGAGTATCTGTGGGGCATCCTCAAATGGAAGGTGGAGGAGCGCAAGGTCTCTAACATCCACCAGCTCTGTGATGTTGTCATGGAGATTAGAAAGTGGACTCTAGTGGCAACCTGTGAAGCTCTGGTTAACTCCATGCCAAAGAGGGTTAAGGCAGTGCTGGAAAATAATGATGGCCACACAAAGTTTTGACACTTTGGAGTTTGGGCCCAATTTGGACATTTTCACTTAGGGGTGTACTCACTTTTGTTGCCAGTGGTTTAGACCTTAATAGCTGCTGTTTGAGTGATTTTGAGGGGACAGCAAATTTACACTGTTATACAAGCTGTACACTTACTAATTTGCATTGTGGCAACGTGTCATTTCTTCAGTGTTGTCACATGAAAAGTTATAAAAATGTATATACAAAAATGTGAGGGGTGTACTCACTTTTGTGAGATACAGTACCAGAAACCCTTGTGAAGAAAAAAACACAGAACAAACACATACAGTATGCAACAAAATCCTTTCTCATACACACAGTATCAAACACATATACATGCACTCTCTATTACACACACAACCACACACACACTAATAACATCATTACCAGGTTGAACTAATGTTTAGCAGCTAATTACCAGATGAGGCATTGCAATACAGGGGGAAAACAGGTATAATATCCTGTTAAAATAATACACTCTAACATTTAACAGAACAAAAGGGGAATGTTCTCTCACTCTACAGTACTAATATTGTCCTGCTATTAAAAACAAATGCAGAATCACATTCTCAGACATCGTAGGATGTAAACCAAATGGCACATAATAGTATCCTACTTTTGAGCTGTAGGTGGACTCTGTATGAGGGATGCAATGTGATAGTGTATACAGAGCAGCCGCGGTCGGTGGATATTAATTGGGGACGCCGGTCTCGCATTACATTCGGGACCAGAGTGAATGGATTTTAATTGGGGATGACGGGCTTGCATTACGTTTGGGACGTTTTGTTGCAGTTACACAATTCTTTACAATTCCTTTTCAAATGGAAAAATATGCTCTGCATAGTGTGTGAAATTAATATTGATATTGCTTTTTGCTATTTTTTTAATATCATGAAATGTTCTACTGTTTTTGGTCACTCAAAGAGGATGTAGTTATTTTTTCAATTCTACACAAATTCTACAAATAATGCTTTTAAACAAATTATTTTCTTATGATTTTGTTCAAGTATTATTGATACCATAAAACATTCCCTTTGGACGTTTTTATTTGAGAAAGTGTTTTTGAGAGTACATTTTTTTTTTTTAAATATATTTTAAAATAACTACCTGCGCTATGTAATAACCGATTTTTTATGGCCCTAAATATACGGTATCACGTTAGTGGTAAGAATTACATATGGATGGATTGATAAGAGATGTCTTCAACGCTTTCCATCTCACTTTTTTATTTCGATGTCCTCTCTCTTTCTATTAACGTCATATATCACACTGCGCATACCTACAACAACATGCAGGCACACACAGCACGCACAGTAATGTGAACAGACTACAGTGTTGCAGTTCACCACTTGGACAGTGGTTAGCAGTGTAGAGCTGGTTTACATGATGGCAAACGCAGACAACAGATTGACAGACAGACAGACAGATAGGGCCAAACATGAACTTTAAGACATAAGACATTAACATATGTATCTAAAATGTTTACATTTCGAAAATCCTATTATTACTCAAAAGATAGCATTCAATGTGGTAAGCTATGGATCGAAGACAATACAAAAAACCACTGACCACGTTGCTTGACACCTCTTCTAATTGTTTTGTTTCATTATGATAACAGCAGATGATTTTGAAGGTTGAGGCAAATGTTATGCTAATGTGTTCTCATCAAGATCAAAGTTGAAATCAGCATCTGTTTTATGTTGTCTTATCATGAACAACAGTTGAGAGATAAACATCTGTTTTTAATATTATCATCATGAAGATCAGTTGCAACATCTCATATCATGTTTTTAGAATGGTGAGAGATTCAGATGCATTCCATCAGTCTAATTCCAACCGACAATGAGCTCATCTTGACTAACCACAACAAAAGCTTTATTACTTCATCATAACAAATGAAACAAAGATCATTTTGCCTAGAAATACATGACTTTTCATACTTTTCAATGTCTACTGCATCTACTACCTTTGTTTACTTGAACCACTGAGGGAAAGTAAACAATGTCCGTCTATATACTGTAGATGTAATTGTATATATACTGAAGATACATGTCACTATATTATAACACTGTCCATAGTCTGTTATCATAACACTATACATAGCATGTCATAAGACAGTCAATAGCCTGCGACAGCACATAATCACTAAGGCTTAATATTATGAATGAATCATTTCCAGGTTCACTCCTTTGTTCTTCTCCAGCCTTCCACTCCTCCACCCCCCTCTCTCCAACCTCCCCACAACTCCCCTTCCTCCTAAGCCATACTCCATCCCTCCAGACATGTTCCACCATCACCTCTCTCTACCTCACCTTTTCAACCCCATTGTCAATATGTATGGTTATCCTTTGACAGCTGAAGAGTGTGTAGTCAGCTCCAGGTCCATGCGTACATATGGGGACTTGTTTTTCCCACAAAGATTGTAAAATCTGTCACATCAGTCCCCACAAGGTTTCTTGGGAGGTCTCCACACAGTGAAATATATTGTGCAGCTCACGGGTGAGTGGTCAGCCAGAAACTGTGCCAGTGACCTACTCACCCCTGTGAGACAGATAGTAAGAAAATAAATCAATACATTGGGAGAGTAAGGGTAAGCCTGTTTAATAAAGACGCACACGCAGACACACACAAACACACTCACTCACTCAAAGACACCTGCAAAGAGTTACATTTTTCGTATGTCTTTCACAGGACTGTTTAATGTGTTTCCCCTTGCGACTAAATATTCCTTGCAATCCTTATTATCTCAGGATGCAAAACACTGAACAAAATCTCAGTATTGTGCAGATCACTGTTTCTGAGAAGAAACTGGGAGCAGTGAGCCCCTTTTCCTGGAAACTGGAAATGCATTCCTGTGACAACATTGTAAAATAAGGACTCAAAACTTTGACCATGAATGAGATCTGGTGTTGGGATGTTTTTTTTAATCTGAACCCAATGTAATGTGTAAACAAAGCGGAACTGGAGCACTGCGGGTATCCCGTGTATCCTCTGGTGCTCTTGGAAGGGTTAAATGTTCATAAAAAGGACACTAAGGACACAAATTGGAGATCTTTAATTTGCTCTTATATGCATGTTGTAATTTCTGGCATTAGACATGATTTGGACTACTGCCTCTAGTGGCCAAAAAAAGGTGTTGCAAGTGCCAGAGTGGCACACCTGAAATTATTGCAACTATAAGTATGGCTTGACTCTGTCTGTTTGTTACCAACAACCTGATTAAGGCCAATGGGCCAATACACGTTGGTGTTTTAATGCTTTTGCGCTCTAAAATAATAAAGGCTTTTTAACCTTTGTATCCTACTGAGTTCCTGGACCTGGATTCATTTAATTTCTCTTGTTTTGACACAGTATATTCTTTATTAAAACATGTTTTGGTGATTGTAAAAGCCATTATCGTGACACAAAACGTAAGGCATACTGTAGGTTACAGTTAGAAATGTTTGTTGGTGCGTGAACATAAAAACGTTGTGGAGGTGGACATAAAAATACAGTGTACAAGGATGTTTGCTCAGAAGCCTCTAGTTATTGCTAATAGATTGTGCACTTTGCTTGTGCACGATTATTTAAGGCAATTGCTATATAGCATCCTTGTTCAATGATCAACGTTGATCTTAGTGCACGCTTTACTGATTGTATGGCTTGCACTCACTTGGTGTCCAGATTTCCTCCTATTGCTATCTCACCTCATGCTGTGGCCCACCCACTCTAACAAATGGCAGTTATCGATTCCTCTGGTAGAATCGCAACCAGAATCCTGATGCTAGTTTGTACATCGAATAGAGGTGTAAATCGCTCTCGCATCTGATTGTCGACGGAGATTATGTTTGTGCAGCTACATTTAGAGTCCTTGGTCCTCGCTTGTAGACTCTTCTCTACAGCTCACCCTACATATATTCATTGAGATTTAGGTGAGTGGACTGTGATGGGCACAGCAGAAGTTTGATTCTCTGGTCAGAGAACAACGTTTCAAAGCACATCTCCAAATCACCCAAAAACAGAACTAAAAACTCCATTCAAGATTACATTCATAGAATATTATGAGTGTAAGATCAAGCTGATAAACAAAAATAAATGTTTTTTTAAGCCCTTTCTGTCATACCTGAGGTACCAATAATTCTGCAGGGCAGTACTTTGACGTATTCTGAAGAAAACAATTTAAAACCTTTTCCAGAAGGTCTTCCAGTGCCTAAGTTGTTGCACAACAGTCGATTAAGTGGAATTACAACACACCATGGAATGTTCAAAACAAATCAGAGCGATGATTTTCAGTATACAAGAAAAGTGGTGGCTTTGACTCTTTTTTAGTTGTGGCAGATAGTTGCCACTACATTTGGTGTTAGGAAGGACAGTGCAAAATTCTACAAAATGTCTCCACTGTAAAGAAGAAAATAACAATGAACCTAGTGAGATTTGAAAGTGAGATAGAAAATATAAAATTAATCTGCATTAATATTGGAATGATGGGGTTTCAAAATTATTTTTAATACAATTATCACATGATTTACCCGCCAGGTTTTTACCCGCCAGTTCCTTATCTGGTGGCCTGAACAAGGAACCCATTTTTTACTTTGGCCATTTCTTACAGTTCTGGATGTGCTTTGGAGGATGTCTTTTTTTACTTTGTCAACATAAAGCCACAATCAAAAAGTAGCAAGATTTGGGGAAGATTTGTTTTTGATGATTATGGTTATTGAATCAGATTGGCATAATGTAGGAAAATTTCTGAACAATGAATCAAACAAAAATCATTAATAATTCTACTCAGAATTAAGCAAAGGTTACAGTCTGCTTAGATTTGACAGTGTTTGATACATCAACTGTAGCTCCAGTAAATTTTAGAGGCATTGGACAGTGGAACCAGGAGATGTGATTGGTTAAATGCAGGTCCAATCACAACTGTTTACCTACTGGGCAAATACAAATTATTGGCTCTTTAAAAGACTAAAGGGCATACAATATTATAACTTTCAGATTCTATTAAATAGGATGTGACTATTCTGTCAGCAATCAATCAATCAAATTTGTTTTTAAAAGCACCGTTTACATCAGCAAATGTCAGAAAGCATTTTGTCAAATACCGACCTAAAACGTGTAAATAAAAACAGTAAGACTCAATGTTACAGAGTTTGAAGGTGCACTTTGAAGAATATTGCAGAGGGAAAACAGAAATCCTATATTTTTCAGTTACCAACATTTAAAAGCTATAGAACATGTATTCCAGGATAAAAAAAATTGGAAAAAGCTGTTTAGATTTATGATTCCCTACACTATGAATAGTTCATTTAGCAATTTAATCAGAAAATGTAGTGATGAAATGACAAGTTGATCTTCAACAGTTGTCAGGTTCATTTTTTATATATTATAATATATTATATAATATAATAATATTTTAGGTTGTGTTTTTGTGTGTAATAAACCACTGTCTATTGTAGGGAATCATTATTCAATATGTCTTATCCAAATATTTAAATATCTAGAAATACAGTTTTACAGCTTTGGTTAAATAATTATTTTGTTACAGAATAAATTATATGTGGTATCCATTATTCAAAAGACCACCGTCTGAACTGCCCTCTTATAACTGTTCTTGAAAAGCACCTTATCTCAGCTGTACATACAGTATATATACAATATACACTCACTTCATTAGGTACACCTTGCTAGTACCTTGTTGGACCAACTTTTGCTTTCAGATCTGCCTTCATTTTTCTTTGCATTGATTCAACAAGTTGCTGGAAACAATCCTCAGACATTTTGGTCCATATTGACATTATTGCATCATGCAGTTGCTGCAGATTTGTCTGCTGTGCATCCATGATGCAAATCTCCTGTTCTACCACATTCCAATGGTGCTCGATTGGATTGAGATCTGGTGACTGTGGAGGTCATTTCAGTACAGTGAACTCATGTTCATGTTCAAGAAACCAGTTTGATATGATGTAAACTCTGTTACATGAGGTGTTATCCTGCTTGAAGTAGCCATTAGAAGATGGGTACACTGTGGTCATAAAGGGATGGACATGGTCAGCAACAATACTCAGGTAGGCTGTAGCATTCAAACAATGCTGAATTGGTACTAAGGGGCCCAAAATGTGCTAATAAAATACCCCCACACCATTACACCACCACCAACCTGAACTGTTGATATGTTGATAAGGCAGGATGGAGCCATGCTTTCATGTTGTTTACATCAAGTTCTGACCCTACCATCTCAATGTTGCAGCAGAAATCAGGATTCATCAGAACAGGACACATTTTCCAATCTTTTATTGTCCAATTGCTGTGGGCCCGTGCAAATTATAGCCTCATTATCCTTTTTTTAGCTGACAGGAGTGGCACCTGATGTGGTTTTCTGCTGCTTCAAGGTTGGACATGTTGTGCACTCAGAGGTCTTCTGCATACCTTGGTTGTAACAAGTGGTAATTTGAGTTACTGTTGCCTTTCTCTCAGCTCGATCTAGCCTGGCCACACTCCCTTGATCTCTGCCATTAACAAGGCATTTTTGCCCAGAGAACTGCCGCTCACTGGATACTTTCGATTCTTCGAACACATCAACTGTTAACACATCAACAAAATGAAGAAGCAGGAAAACTAGGCAAGCGTAAGGATTTGAGCAACTTTGACACGGGCCAAATTGTGATGGCTAGACGACTGGGTCAGAGCATCTCTAAAACTGCAACTATTGTGGGGTGTTCCTGGTCTGCAGTGGTCAGTACTGTACCTATTAACAAACATATTTTGTATCCACCATGCTTTATTTCACATTCAATAAAACAGAAACTTTGCTTTTGATTCCTGACGTCACATAATACAATGAAAATGGCATGGGAAAAAAATATTGCAACTCTTAACCTTATATTTTGTTGTGCAGCATTTGGAGACAATAATTGCAATCAAGCTCGGTCTGTAGCTCTGAATTAGATTTCTACACTTCTTGACGGGTAATTTGGCCCACTCTTTTTGAGAAAACCACTCCAGTATACATGACAGTAATGTCTTTTACACTATATTTTTAATAAACTGTCTGTACACTTATATAGTTCTCAACGCTTCAGTTTGCATGTAGTGACCCTCATTATGCTATCGTGGAAGTGCGGTGCTATTTTGAGCCTTGTTAGTGGTATATAATAGCGATTTATTTTTACTTCATCCATGCCCACACAACTAGCGTTATATGTTAATTATCAGTTCGCACTAAAACTGGGCACGTTCGATTAGCATGAAAACATATCCCAGAGAACGGTCGACTCGGTACCAATGTGTTAATAACCCCTAGGTTCAATTTGCGCTGGAGTTGTCCTTTAAGAGTAAAATGAAGAGTAATACATTAGAATAGTAATAAAGAAAAAGTAATACAATAAATAGTATAATAAAATGCCCAGTAAATAATTAAAAAATGGAATACTGTGCCATCAGACTATATGTACACTATATAATTATGCCATTCAGAGTATCAAATATTGAATTTTGAGAGTAAAAGTGGCTGAGTGTGTGACGGTGTCAGTGTCAAGGGTTAATCAGCCTTGCAGTGTGATGGCTTAGATTTTCAACAGCCTTAAGGGCCATCCACATGATACACACAGAATGGTATTGCCCTGAAGAAACTCATTCGTTTCAATGAAGGACATAGCTATGCTTTCCTGAACAGCTGCACCAGCTTGAGTCAATGTTGGTTGAAATCATTTGAACTTTTGAAGGGACTGGTAGCTCCTATATATTCTATCACATGACTAGGGATGTTTGGCTGTATGCTGGACCTTCTACCATACCAAGGGGTAATACAGCCTTTATGCTCTTGATAGTGCACCTCTAGAAGTTCATGAGTGTCCTGGAGTTCATGAGATCCATAATGGGACACATTTCTTCGTCTTCTTGACGATAATAGTTTGTTTTTATTTAACCTTTATTTAACCTTTATTTAACCAGGTAGGCACGTTGCCTGTGGCACTACTGAGGTGTTATGGAAGCCCAGGTTGCTTTGATAGCGGCCTTCAGCTCATTTGTATTGTTTTGTCTGGTGTATTTCAATTTCCTCTTGTAAATAGCCACTAGATTCTCTATGGTGTTCACAGTGGCAGCTGCTGGTCTTTCAAAAAGGGAAAACTTATTTTTGGACTACATCATAAAAATTGTCCATTTATGTATACGTAAATTCTGCCCTACGTTCCTTTTCAAGAAAATGTTCTCACCGTTTAAGCAGAGCTAGGCTGCTTAAATGGCCTTGGCCCATTGTGTTACAGGTGTAGGACTTTAAACAGGTGCTCTTTTCCACACCTGCAGATGTAGCTCCAATTGTTGCCACTAATGAGAACAGTTTGTAAAGCTGAGTCATTGCACTGTCCAACTCCATGTCTTTAAGGAACACCTAGTAATCACACAGCTTTCCCCTGTTACCCTGCAAGTCCTGATCTGAATTACTGTATGAATGAATTAACAAACAAACAATCTAGAGAAACAATATTAAACTCGAAGAAGGAAATGTGGGAATTAGGTTAAACTGAATCAAGAAATATGGTGTATAATTGTATGAAATGTGATGACAATTGGCTAGCAATTTCGCCACGCATATACCAAGAAATAGGTTGCAGCAGTTTGTCTTTCGACTATACACTTGCAAAATCTGCGATTAGACTGAGCTCGAATACCTTTGCCAACTTTTTTTAGTACTTCGACAGACCCTCCAATCATCACGCAGAAGCCCTGAGTCCAGGCAAGCCCATTCTTCCATTCACCCCCAGAGACGCTGAGCATCCGTGGGCCGGACATAATAGCAGCATTTATCCAATGACCGTCTAGTTTCAAAGCACTGAAAATAAAACTGTTCAAAGCAGCCCCATTGAAGTCCATGGACACCAGGCTTCAACAGGGAAATGCACTGTGACACTATGGAATGTATGAGAAGGAAATTGAGTCAGTTGACCTGTTATATGTAGCTGATTCTGAACAAGCTTATCTTTGAGATAACGTGTTCTAACGCATTTTTAGTCAATAAAATGTTAAGACAATAGTACATATTTGACCATTCATTTTTTTACATTTTAGGGGAAGCCAAGCTTCCCTTGCAGGCTTAAAGAAATCGGTGTTAATGTCAGGCAAGTTGACTGGCCAATCAAGCACAGTAATACCATGTTCAGATAACCAGTTACCAGTCGTTTTGGCACCGTGGGCAGGTGCCAAGTCCTGCTGGAAAAGGAAATCAGCATCTCAATAAAGCTTGTCAGCTGATAGATGCTGAATGAAGTGCTCTAAAATCTCCTGGTAGATGGCTGCATTGACTGTGGACTTGATAAAACACAGTGGACCAATGCTAGCAGATGACATGGCACCCCAAAGCATCACAGACTTTGGAATCTTCAGACTGGACTTCAAGCAACTTGGATTCTGTGCCTCTCCACTTTTCCTCCAGACTCTGGGACCTTGATTTCCAAATGAAATGAAAAATGTACTTTCTTTTGAAAAGAGGACTTTGGACCACTGAGCAACAGTCCAGTTCTTTTTCTCCTTAGCCCAGGTAAGATACTTCTGGCGTTGTCTCTGGTTCAGGAATGGCTTGACACTTGTAGCCCATTTTCTGGACATGTCTGTGCATGGTGACTCTTGTTGCACTGACCGACTCCAGCCTCAGTCCACTCCATGTGAATCTCCCCCAAGTTCTTGAATCAGCTTTGCCTGACAACACTCTCAAGGCTGCAGTCATCCCTGTTGCTTGTTCTCCTTTTCCTACCACACTTCCCTTGTCAACTTTCCATGAATGTGCTTTGATACAGCACTCTGAACAGCCATCCTTTTCAGTAATGACCTTCTGTGGCTTACCCTCCTCGTGGAGGGTGTCAATGAGTGTCTTCTGGCCAACTGTCAAGTTAGCAGTCCTCCCCATGATTTTTGTTGTGTGTACTGAATCAGACAGCAATTAAAGGCTCAGGAAAACTTGGCAGATGCATTTGCTCAGAGCTCTTCTCAGGTCCATATTTCTTTATTATAAATTCTTTATACTAAGGTTTTGAAATAATGGCTATTTTATATCCATGAGCTGTAACCGTAATCATCAAGATTGAAACTAAAAAAGTCTTGAAATATGTCACTTTTTGAAATAAATTATGGACAAAAAAGAACTTTTCCATGATATTATAATCTTTTGAGAAGCACTTGTATAGTGCCCACAAATTCTTGTTCAATAGGAGATTTATTTTGGAATAGGCACCAATCAGAGGCAGCATTTTTATGATGTCCTTATGTAGACTTCTCACAAAGAACTTTTTAAAATACAAAACACTAAACTACTTTGATACAAAATACTAAGCCATTTTCATTCAGCCTATCAAATACAAATAACTAAATAGTATTTTGTATTTGAAATACGTTGGGTTTGGTGTTCAAATCCCTGGGTATGGTGTTCACGAGTTTCTGAGATATTTGTAGTTTGTTCCAGTCGTTAGCTGCTGCGAACTGGATAAGGTGTGGCCAAAAGAGGTATGGGCTTTTGGCGTTACTAGGGAGATGTACATGCTGAGCACGGGTTACAGGTGGGTACGACAATGGTGATAGTGGAGTGACATCACTGCAGTCCCGTTGATGTTAATAGGGGTGTGGCTTCTTCCCTGTTTCTTCCTGTTGTCCACAATCACCTCCTCCAGTGTCCTGACACCACATTATTTGTGTTCTGAACTCCACTCTGTACGTCACACTTCAGCTTTAGTTTGGGTGCTTGTGAATTAGATATTTGATAAGAAATCTGAATACAGAAAACAACAAAGGCAGCTCATATTTTAAGAGATCATAAGGTACAGCGTACCTTACAGCGTGACACGTAACCAATATAGACAGTTGTGCCCACTTTTGCACACCACCCTTTAATCCCTGGACTAGCCAGAGGGTGGCAGCCATGCTCCATGGACCGTGACATGACCCCCCACCAAGTATTTAGCCCCCAAGTCACCCCACAACAGACCAAAAAAAATTCTGTCCCCTGCCTCCTCTGTCGGAGCATCTGGAGGGTACTGGCTGCAGGGACCTCCAGGTGCCCAGTGGGAACCAGACTGATAGAGCCTGGTCCTGACACCGGCCTGACGGATGGTGGTTATGTTACCAGTCTGGCTACCCCACCTAGCCTGGAGGTGTATTGACTAATTGGAACCCGGTGTGCCCTTCCTGGGCATCTGGAGTAACACATAGAGCACCTGGGTCGCGCCACTGGACCAGCCCCAGCCTCCTATACCCCCCAAAAACATACCCAGTCAACCAGGGGGTTTCCTATCACCCTGCACCTCTGTGGCGACTCAGAGGTGTCCTGTGGCATTTGAAGAATACGAAGGAGGTGGTTAGAGATGCAGGTGGGACCCCTGGCACCGGCAAACGGATCTGGCATGGGAGGCAGCACCACTGAAGTCTATGAACTGGAAACTGGGCAGGCCTAACTGAAGTCTGGGCAGGCTTAACTGGAGCCTGGGCAGGCTAAACTGGAAACTAGCTAGGATGGTGCACGTACATATCTATTATGTAGAAGAATGCACAACGTGTCGTTGTGTCCTTGGGCAAAGCCCTAGCATTTAAAGTATAATTGGTAAAAGTCGTAAAATCATCCCTAGCATTTATTCACTAACTAAATGTAGCCTTCATCAAAAGTGAGAATACAAATGAAAGCCAGCAAATGTAGTGTGCTGTGCACAAACTAGTTCATGTTAAAAAAAAGGCTATCGTACAATTTTTAAATACAGTAGCTGCTTACTGTTTCTTCAAATGTGACCAGGTCAGTTATTTTATATTATGAATGAATTGCAGGAATGAGTAATATGGTAATCACATGGATGTTGTTGCAAAACCTGATCTAAAATGTAATCCAACACATTACACACAAAACCCAATAACAAGCCATCTACATTTCACATTTTAAACATGTTCTAACCAAATGGATGACTTAAATTACAGTACCTCTCTCATGTCACAAATCATTACAGTTGAAACTTGATTTCTTAGCCCAACACAAACATTTTGACGGCCATGCCCCATCCCTTTGGAGAGAGAGAGAGTGACAGTTGGCTGCACAGGTGGAAGTTTGTTATTAAAACGTTATTAAAGCAGTTTCAGGGTAGGGCGCCGCAGTGTGCTAACGTCACTGAAACCTTTTATCTCTGTTGGGCATCTGGACATTCTAGCAGGGAAGGTCAGAGTGATGACTAGGATAAAGAGTGAACCTTAGTGAAGGGTAGGAGGAGGCAGTTGGCTGAGACTCTATTATACCGTCTCTGTGTCACATCTCACATTCTCTCTCTTTTCACACGAATTAGCCTCTGCCTGCCCGTCTGTCTCTTTCTCAGATTATTATTCTGTCTGTCATTTTGTCTCTCTCTCAGAACACAGAAATGGCTGGCTAGCTAAAGCATGCTATTTGCTGTGTGAAGTCAGGGGGCAGTGTAACCCTCAGCATCTGAAGCTTGATGTGTTTCCATGAACCTCAAACATTGTATCTGTCACCCAGCTCAGTGATTTACCCTTTGCTTTAGAGTGGAGGACGCTGAAGGGTGAAATTATGCTACGGTGTTGATCCACGCTCAGTTTAGCATTTATTCCACTGTACTAGGATTGGGGACTGTGCACGTCTGGGAAACTCCACCATGCGACATTATAGACATTACATTTGGTTGCAAAATAATAACTTTGATGTCTCAGAATGTACAAGCAAAATATAGATGAACAGTTGACACAGAGTATGTTTTTCTATGGATCCTCTAGGTCAGTGTGTTCCATACATTGAGTTGTAAAGTATTTTGCCATACTAAGTAGAAGCATAATAATGTTACTTAAAACTGACACGGTTTAGTGTTTAATAGCAGTAAACGTGGTAAGCTCAACTTTTGTTCTGACTAATTGAC
Source organism: Umbra pygmaea (assembly GCA_016801145.1). Lineage (NCBI taxonomy): Eukaryota > Metazoa > Chordata > Actinopteri > Esociformes > Umbridae > Umbra > Umbra pygmaea. Next base: position 53,395 of record JACXGM010001448.1, read on the forward strand.
AAATTGTTTGACACTCAAGCAAAATTTGACTGTCACTTAACCAAAAAAGAATTGACTCAACCACATACAGTGCCTTGCGAAAGTATTCAGCCCCTTTGAACTTTTCAACCTTTTGCCACATTTCAGGCTTCAAACATAAAGATATGAAACTGTAATTTTTTGTGAAGAATCAACAACAACTGGGACACAATCATGAAGTGGAATGAAATTTATTGGATATTTCAAACTTTTTTAACAAATAAAGAACTGAAAAATTGGGTGTGCAAAATTATTCAGCTAATACTTTGTAGCGCCACCTTTTGCTGCGATTACAGCTGTAAGTCGCTTGGGGTATGTCTCTATCAGTTTTGCACATCGAGAGACTGAAATTTTTGCCCATTCCTCCTCGCAAAACAGCTCGAGCTCAGTGAGGTTGGATGGAGAGCGTTGTGAACAGCAGTTTTTGTGAACAGCGTTTGTAAACAGCAGTTCTTTCCACAGATTCTTGATTGGATTCAGGTCTGGACTTTGACTTGGCCATTCTAACACCTGGATATTTTTATTTTTTGAACCATTCCATTGTAGATTTTGCTTTATGTTTTGGATCATTGTCTTGTTGGAAGACAAATCTCTGTCCCAGTCTCAGGTCTTTTGCAGACTCCATCAGGTTTTCTTCCAGAATGGTCCTGTATTTGGCTCCATCCATTTTCCCATCAATTTTAGCCATCTACCCTGTCCCTGCTGAAGAGAAGCAGGCCCAAACCATGATGCTGCGACCACCATGTTTGACAGTGGGGATGGTGTGTTCAGGGTGATGAGCTGTGTTGCTTTTACGCCAAACATAACGTTTTGCATTATTGCCAAAAAGTTCCATTTTGGTATCATCTGACCAGACCACCTTCTTCCACATGTTTGGTGTGTCTCCCAGGTGGCTTGTGGCAAACTTTAAACAACACTTTTTATGGATATCTTTCAGAAATTGCTTTTTTCTTTCCACTCTTCCATAAAGGCCAGATTTGTGCAGTATACGACTGATTGTTGTCCTATGGACAGACTCGCCCACCTCAGCTGTAGATCTCTGCAGTTCATCCAGAGTGATCATGGGCCTCTTGGCTGCATCTCTGATCAGTCTTCTCTTTGTATGAGCTGAAAGTTTAGAGGGACTGCCTGGTCTTGGTAGATTTGCAGTAGTCTGATACTCCTTTCATTTCAATATTATCGCTTGCACAGTGCTCCTTGGGATGTTTAAAGCTTGGGAAATCTTTCTGTATCCAAATCCGGCTTTAAACTTCTCCACAACAGTATCTCGGACCTGCCTGGTGTGTTCCTTGTTCTTCACGATGCTCTCTGTGCTTTCAACGGACGTCTGAGACTCAGGGCCGGCGCCACGGGGGGGCGTGAGGGGGCGTCGCCCCCTCACCGGGACTCTCCCGCCCCCTCAGACCAACATTAATGTTAAAGGAATTTTTTATGATAAAATATGCTATTTAAAAATCCCATTTGCCAAATGCATTTTCTTCCTAGAGTGAATATTAACAAAAATAAACAAGAATGCTTTATCACAGCTTAATC